>JAADJF010000237.1:0-155787 GCA_012932015.1 Fusarium acutatum | reverse complement strand
GATAAATTAAAGCGTAATAAAATATTGTCTAATATATAATAGTGCCTTTAAATAAGACTGGTCTCGATAGATATCCCGAATGACTTTCTAGTTTCAAATTATCAGGGTTGTAACGACACCTGGCACAAGCAGGAAGCCACAGTCTATAGGGAGGCAGAACAAGCCCGGTAAATTGTAGCTAAGACCAGCAATATGTAACCTGTCCAGCAGTCGCCACGCAATAGTATAATTATAACCCACCTTGCGTGCATATTGCCTGCCACGCCTTCTTAGTGAAGCACTTTCATCGCTAGGGGGCCATAATGGGTCGCTCTCGGTTGGTAATCTAGCTGTGTTGAGGAATTGTTACTAATAATCTGCGACTTTAATTCCGCATCAAGATCAGACACGATCAGAAATGGGGAACGTTGAGGATTCGTTTCGGAGCCTGAGCGGGGGAACTAATAGCCGAGTCGAGGTAGTGCTGAGAATGCTAATTGGATATCTGTTATCTTCTCATTTCAGTATATTTAATTTTCACAATGTATTACCAGGCTTGGATGAGATCGAGTATAAGGTTTTATATCGCAATGCAAATCAGATCTGATGGCGTCGGGCGGAACACGGCTAGTATGAACTTACAAGCTTAGTATCACGCGAGTACCAAAGGAGTTACTGTCCATGCCATAAGGGAGTTCTTACTCGGTGCGGCCCCTGAATTTCCCCGGCATTGGTCTAGCTTCTCGGCTATCGCTCCGGCTAGAGTGTCACTTGTTTCTCTATAACTTAAGTGGCTTGGTCGTTTCCGTACTGTGCAGATTCAACGGCAGGGAGACACGTCTTGGATGTTGTTTACTTATTGTTTAAGTCTAGATAAACTAAAACAATACTTACATAAGGGATGCTTCCTATACAGATATTGCTAGACTTGAATTAAGTTAATAAATTGGTACAGACAGGCCCTCCAGTCTCCAGACAGACTTGAGCATTCTAAGCTAGAAATGTCAATTAAAAGAGCCCAAAACCTCCTTACCTTATACCAATTACATATTTTAAAAAACATTTACAAGAGCTCTCCCCAACTGGACCCAGAGTAGAATCCCACTGGGTGATATTGCATTCCTTGGATGGGTTGATTGCAATTGAGACTTGTGGCTGAGAGCTTATATCCACAGAGAACTTAGGATTCCATCTGCATCACTACCCTCATATAGGCCAGCCATACGAAAGACATCTAGAACTTACTAACCCTAATTGTAGTAAATAATATGATTTCTTGCTGCGGTAAAGACATTGCCGAGCTAGCCGGAAGCCGGGTTGCTCAGCACTCCTGTTACCAAGCTCAATGCGGTGATATAAGATCTCAGCCACAAGCCTCAACTGTGACCGGGTCGGTCACTGAACACGGTCTCGAATCTTTTCGTAAGCACCGAAATCGCACTAAATAGCCTACCGAAAGTTTCCCGCATACCGTCAATCAAAACGATTAAGGGCAGATGACGTAAAATAAGATAAGTTCTGCCGGTGGTAGCTCATGATAAAGACTGGATGTCACTCGTAAGTCTCGTATTTTCTCAGACCGCTCTCTGGCCTATTCATTTACATTGTGTTATTGTCAGTTAATCGACTAGTCATTCATTAATCTTGGTCAGTACATCCAATTGATAATCTTTTCTTTCTTCTCCACCCTCCTTGATCATGTCGCTTCGGCGCATGATGCCCTTTTGGGCCCTGGCCTTCTTAGGCACGGTATCCGATGCACGTTTGGAACCACGGGATATCAAGACACAACCCATCGAGATCATTGACGGATCGTCTACGTTGTTTGACACTTTGACAAGGTATGAGATGTAGGGATTTCTCACCGGCCTTCTTTAGCTAATGTCTGTAGTACATTTCTCCTGCAAAGTGATGCTTCCTACGTTCCCCCTACCCTTTATGGTCATGGTGAACCAAACACTACATACAACATTCCCCTCATGGACCGTCAGCCATCATGTGGGACTGTCATGGTAGAGAGCCATGTGACTATATTATCGTCGACTGACCGTATAATAACTGCGCCTGAGACAACCACTCTGCCTACCGAAAATCCATGCGACATAGTAACTGTGATCGTCAGACTGCAAGGTTACAAGAAAGGTGATACGAGGGCTCCTCTTTCCCAAGCTCCGGTCTTGACTTCATCTCCATCCGAGCCTGAAAGTTCTGCCATTACTTCGGATCCTACAGTAATTGGGCAGGATACTGATAGCATTTCTGTGCCTACGATACAGACTTCTTCCCAGGACGACTCTGCCACTTCTTCAGATCCTACAGTAATTGGGCAGGGCACTGATAACACTCCTGCACCTATGAACAAGATTCTTGCCCAGGACGACTCTACCACTGCTTCAGATCCTACAGTGCCATGGACCACAATGACTTCTCAAGGAACTGGTATTGCTCCTGTGACCATCACGCAATCTCCAGCTCGACCCGGTGAGACAGGAACCGTCTGGGTCATAGTCCCCAGCTCTCAAATGACCTCGGATGCCCCCATTGACTATACCACCATCACTAGCACCGGCACCGACACTGGTACTTACACTATCACCGAAGCCCCGTCAGGATCTGGCCCTGGTACGGTGGTAATTGTGGTACCGAGCCCATTAGCTCAATACGTTACCGTGACATCCTATGATGGCTCGATTACAGCTGTAGCCACGAGTACAATAACTCCCAGTGCTCCTGGCGAAACTGGTACTATTGTTGTCTATGATCCATACGAATGGGAGACCGTCACCTCTTATGATGCTACTGCTCCATCTGACCATACAACGACTATGTGGCCCTCTGCGTCCGGTCATGTAGGTACAGTAGTCATGTATATGGCATATAGATGGGTGACAGTCAGCTCTTATGACGAAACAATCACAGCCACATCTACAAAGACAATATCCCCAGCCTCTCCAGACCAAACAGGTACCGTCGTGGTATACCAGCCGGATCCATGGATAACAGTTACATCCTATGGAAGTGTCACGGCAGCATCAACGAACACTATATATCCAACTGCTCCAGGCGCAACAGGAAACGTTGTTATTTACCAGCCATACCAGTGGCAGGTCGTCACCTCTTACGATCCAGGGATCACAGCCGCATCCACAACCACTCTATCACCAGCTCCCGAAGCACAGACAGTCACTGTTATTGTATATGAGCCTTATCAGTGGGCTACAGTCACGTCGTATGGAGAATTCACAGCCGAATCCACAAATACGATATCTCCAACTGCTCCAGATGCAACAGGTACTGTTGTTGTGTATCGGGCTTATCAGTGGACGACCGTCACTTCCTTTGGAGAATTTACGGCTGCATCGACATCCACCATATCTCCATCAACTCCAGGTCAAACGGGCACCGTAGTAGTCTTCGATCCACAGCCATATACGACCTTTACTTCATATGGAGATGTTACGGCTGAATCCAGAACCACCATATCTCCATCTATTCCAGGGGAGACGGGCACCGTGGTAGTCTTCAATTCGCAGCCATATACGACCATCACGTCATACGGAGCCGTCTCGACTGAGACCACATACACCTCGCCTCCTCCTGCTCCTGGCCAGACGGGTATTGTTTTGGTTTTAATGCAACAACCGTATACGACCGTTACTTCGTACGGAGGCGTTACAGCTAAATCTACTACCACCATAATTCCATCTACTCCAGGGGAAACGGGTACAGTCGTGGTCTTTGATCCGCAGTTATTCGTGACTACCACGAGATATGGAAGCGTCACAGCTGCCGCGACAACAACTCAAAGCGGTGATGGGTCCAACCCAACTCTTACCGTCGTGGTTGATCTCCCTCAGCCTTACACTACAGTCACTAGCTATGGCTCTTTCACTGCAGCCACCACTATAACATATCCGCCCTCTGTTGCAGGGCTGGTTGGAACTGTAGAAGTTGATCTTCCGCAACCTTTCACAACCGTCACGAGCTACAGAGATGGTCTGACCACAGCAATGACTACGACATACTCGCCCGCTGTGCATGGACAGTTTGCTACTGTCGAGGTTGATCTACCTCAGTCCTACACGACAGTCACAAGCTACATTCCAGGCCTCGCAGGCCCGGCATCTACAACCTTACCGGCAGCTAATCCAGGTGATGTGATGACTGTAGTCCTTGGTCTTCCTCAGCCCTATACAACTATCACGACCTATATCGATAGTCTGACTTCACCTCTGACTACGACAAATCAACCCGCTAATCCTGGGGATCCTGCTACGGTTATTATTGAGAGCCCTTTGGCACATACGACTGTTACTACTTATGTTGATGGCTTAACTGCTCCTGTAACCACGACCAACCAACCTGCTAACCCTGGGGATCCAGCCACTGTTGTTATTGAGAGCCCTCTGGCATACACAACTATCACAACCTATGTCGATGGTCTGACTTCACCTCTGACTACGACGAACAAGCCGGCTAATCCCGGGGATCCTGCCACTGTTCTTGTCGAGAGTCCTCAGGCATACACGACTGTGACTAGTTATGGCTCTTGGACTCAACCTCTTACTACAACATTATCCCCCACTGGTCCTGGAGGCTTGGCTACTGTTCTTGTAGAGAGTCCTCAGCTGTACACAACTGTAACCAGTTATGGTCCCTACACAGCAGCTGCAACAACCACCCATGAACCGGCATCTCCAGGTGGTGTTGCTAGTGTTGTAGTAGAACTGCCCCAGCCATATACGACTGTGACCAGTTATGGTCCCTTTACAGCAGTAGTAACCACTACAATGGCACCAGCATCACAAGGTGGTGTAGCTACTGTTGTTGTGGAATCACCCCAGCCCTATACAACTGTAACTAGCTATGGCAGCTTTACAGCAGCATCAACCACTACAAGGGCACCAGCGTACCAAGGCGGTGTAGCCACTGTCGTCGTGGACTTACCTCAGTCCTACACAACTACCACAAGCTGGGGTACCTTCACAGCAACTGGTACCACTACCTTATCGCCAACATCTCCGGGCGGAGTTGCCACTGTTATTGTTCAACGACCCCAGTCCTATACGACCGTCACAAGCTGGGGTACCTTCACAGCAACTGGTACCACTACCTTATCTCCAACATCTCCTGGTGGCGTTGCTACAGTGGTTATGCAGAAACCCCAACCATACACCACTGTAACTAGCTATACCACTGTCTCAAGCGTCAGCACATCCACTGGGACTCCGGCTTCCGCCGGGCAGACTGCCACTGTGGTGGTCGTCGCTCCCGCAGTTGGAACAAAGGCTGCAGACCAAACATGTAACAACGGCGGTCTGGAATACGCTATCTATACCAACTCGTACTACAACTCTGATCCGCCTAATTATTCTTCCCTCAACGTAGCATATTTTGCCACAGCTTCACCCACTTACAGTGGCATCACGAATTCTATGGGCATTACAGAACCAGGAGGAGTAAAAGCAGGAAACTCAGGCCCTGCCCAAGCTATCTATCCTGGCTCACCGAGTCAGACATGGCAGTATAAGGCTGTTAACCATCGGGCATTCTTATATGCACCTATCAGTGGTACTTACTCTGTTGTTGTCCCATACTCCGATGAGGTTACACTGGTTTGGTATGGTAATAAGGCTCTGTCAACATGGACACGTGCCAATGCAGACCTGGAGCAGGATTTCTCATCAGGACCTTCCAGCTCCAAGACCCTCAAGATGCAGCTGACAGCAGGTACTTACACGCCATTCCGGGTTTTCTGGGCTAATGCTCAGGGAGACTATTCTATGATAGTTACTGTTACAGCTCCGGACGGTACTGTCATCGTTGATGGCTCTGGATCATCGAGCAAATACTTTGTTCGATTTGCTTGTGATTCTAGTACACCTTCTTATCCTGCATTTGGAAAGGGCGGTTAATCCTGCCACTCTTCTGCTTTCTCTCTCTTATTATCCTTTTTCCCTTGTGGTCTTGTATAAGTAGTCGAACAAAAATTGATCTCAGAGATATCGCCCCGAACGTCGCAACAATCTTAAATAACGATGAGGTTGGAGTCCTCTGTGATCTTGGGATGACTCATGGTGAACGAACACAAAAGCTAACAGGTGAAGTCTGGTGGGAAGAAGGTTGAAGAAGTTAACTGACCTGGGGAGGACGATGCTTATTATATCGTCGGCAAAGCAAGCACGTACTGGGTATCCAATCACTTCCTTGGACCGATAACCCCATGGGGAAGAGCGTCAATGGCGAGAGCTCCACGCGATAAGAATTTTCCAATCACATCGTCAATTGCCAAGCGCGGTGACTGGTCGGCCAATTCCCAGTTTGAGTGGGTTATCGAACAACCGAGCCTGGGCCCTTGATCCATTGCTTTCCGATCCAGTTTCGAGCGATATGGTATGAAAGGTAGGGTGGTTAGAGCGTGCTTGCTGCTGTAGGGCGCAGTCTGGACGAATATCGGGGCATGATGCTCGAAGCGATCTATTAGCGTTGCTGATGATGACATACTCAACGGTATAGATATAGCTTCTTCAATTCATCCGTGAACTTGAAAATAGTCCTTTATCTTTCTATTTGGAGACTATGTTACTAATAGTCTGCGACTTTAATTCCGTATCAACATCAGACACGCTCGGAAATGGGGAAACTGGGGTTGGTTTTGGGGCCCGAGCGGGGAACCAACAACCGAGTCAGTGCTTTATCTCTTTGAGACTGCTAACTGGACAAATGGCTGAGCCAAAGACTTTTATTATGGGGCAATTGGGATCGCACACTGGGAAGGAAGCTCGGAATTCAATTGGGGTAGAGGAGATCAGACGACACTGATAATACGACTCTCTACCCTCAAACACCGCAACGCATTCAGATATTTTCTTCTTCTTTTGATCTCACAACCTTATAACTCTTCGGAAATTATATCACCAGTTGCTAACTCCCCAAGACAATGGCCAAAACATTATTCGTGAACGGCCGAATCCTGTCCAAGACAGAGACTGGCCTCAACGGCAACGCCCATTTCTCAGACTGCATGCTCATCCAAGACGACAAGATCGTCGCAGTCGGTTCTCGTAATGAGATTTCCAAGACTCTAAGTTTAGATGTCCACATCCGTGATCTTGAGCAGCGCGTCGTCCTCCCCAGCTTCATCGATGGCCATATGCATCTCCTCCTACTCGGTCAATCCCTTCGAAAGCTTGATCTTTCGCGATGTGCCTCACTTGAAGACATACGATCGTGTATCAAGAAGTACGCTGCTGAGAATCCAGAAACACCCACTATTCTTTGCAAGGGATGGAGGCATTACATGACGCCGGGTGGAGTCACGGCTGCTATGCTGGATGATCTCGATCCTCGACCTATCTTTGTTGATGCGGGCTCTTTACACTCTTGCTGGTGTAATACCGCGGCCCTGAAGGAGCTTGAGGTTGAAGGCATGCCAGATCCAGCCGGCGGCAAGATTCATCGTGATGTAGATGGAAAGCCATCTGGTCTTTTAGATGAAGGCGCCATGATGTCCATCAGTAAGTGCATCTTAACATGATCGTTTCAGACCGACAGACTAATGGCACTGTACAGTTTGGCCATTTCAAGCAAAGTCATCCCCCAAGAACGAACGAATACAGGCGATCCGCGCCGCCGTGAAAGAGTACAACGCAGCGGGCTACACTGGTGCAGTCGAAATGGCCATGGACGAAGAAGCATGGGATGCTCTCGTAACACTCAAAAAAACAGAACCCAGTCTATCACTACGAATAGCAGCTCACTGGCTCATTAAACCAACCGCCAACCTTGAACAAAATTCAAAACAAGTGCAGCGAGCCATTGAGCTGAGCAAGTTGTACAATTCGACAACAAGCCCTGGTCTTCGACTTGTAGGAATCAAGGTCATAACCGACGGTATTGTCGACGCATGTACTGCCTACCTCTCTGAGCCGTATGCCACTGCAGGAAGCCCACCGCCAATCTGGGAGCGTGAGTCCCTTGGACCCGTCGTCAAAGAGGCTGATGCTGGTGGCTTACAGGTTGCATTGCATGCCATTGGCGACGGCGCTGTGAGGATGGCCATCGATGCTATTGAGAAGCACGCTACGCCAGGTAGAAGGCATAGAATTGAGCACTTGGAGCTTGTTTCGCCTGAAGATGCTAAAAGGCTTGGAAAGCTTGGTTTAACAGCATCTATCCAGCCTATACACGCAGACCCCACGGCGTTGACAATGTGGCCAGAACTCATTGGAGAAGAGCGATATGAAAGAGCGTTTGCGTACCGCGAGTTTGCTGATGCAGGTGCCTTGATGGCGATCGGTACTGATAGCCCTACGTCACCATGGTCGCCTATGCATAATTTCCATGTCGCTATCAACCGCCAGTCCTCCAAGAACCCGGAGGACCCCAAGATAGTACATGAGCATTTTAGGTTAGGGCTTTGTGAGACGTTTGTCGCGGCTACGGAAGGTGCAGCACGAAGTGTATTTGCTGAAGATCGTGTTGGAAGCTTGACCCCCGGGAAACTCGCTGACTTTATTGTTGTTGACATGGAATGGGATCCTAAGACGCTGCTGAAAGCTGAGGTGAAGGAGACCTGGTTTGGAGGATCCCGGGTATTCTAAATAGATTCCGAGATTGTCAAGACTATGCATTCATAACTCAGTAGTGGCATGCATAGATTGTAACTTGTCCGATAAATTGTATTCACAATGGCCTTTCATTCGTTCAGCTTGCCTCGGGCGGTTTGTGCATACAAAGCGTATGAATAGGCTCCCAGTCTACAGATCAGACTATCAAAGACTTCTTATCCTTCAGCAATCTACTGCACAGGATTAACATGCCTCCGATGAAAACAGTCAGTCCAGCCCAAACCCAAGCAGCCGTATACCCCATACTCCTTCGCAATGCTCCTCCAACCGGTGGACCAAATAACAGCGCAACAGACATGACCGAGAAGGCCATACCAAATCTGGTTCCGATTCTTCGAGGATCACTAGTTAGTCCGACAAAGATGGTTGGCTGAAGTGCGAAGAAGGATCCCGTAAAGAAACCCTGGCTGATGACGGTCACAAGCAATCGTGGAGTTGTTGTTGCTGAGGCGAGACAGAAGCTTGTCGTGGCGACTAAGACTGCTGCACTAATAATAGTGTTCATAGGTCCGAGACTCTGAGCAAGGAAAGCTGGTAGGATACGTCCAAAGATGGAACTGCTGTTGAGAATAGCTAGCAGGTTTCCCGCGAGATCTGCGGAAACAATGTTGTTGTCTAGGGCGTAGCTCTGAACATAGACGAATGGTGTATACATTCCAAGAAAGACGGAGAAACAACCAGCCACGAAGAGAACATACGGCCAGTCTGTGAAAGCCGTCTTGTCAAGGAGTTGCCTTCGCTGAGCTGGCCCGCTGGGGTTCGGCCCCGGTCGAAGCACGAGGTTGGAAAACAGCAGTAGAACCAACAGCAACAAAGCCATAGCCCTCGTTGCCCAGTGTAAGCTTGTCTGTGCATTGAGTTCTCGTATCATGATGGGGAGAAGAACACTAGAATCACGTCAGAGAGGCCAACTGGGTGACAGTTCTTGACCTACCCTCCAAGTCCACTACCACAAGCTGCAAGTCCATTGACCAAGGGAAGTTTTGTAGTAAACCATAGTGAAGTGATAGCGACACTTAGGATCGATAGGCAGCCAGCGCCAATGCCAATCATGAGACCTTGAGTGAGAAGATACTGCCAATACTTTTGACTCAGGCTTTGAAGTAAAGTGCCGATGACAATAAAGGTAGATCCGACAGCCAGAAGGTGTCGGAAGTAACCAGAGTCATATATTGGGCCAACTATGAAGCCTGAGAATACCATCAAAAACGTCTGGAGAGAACCAATGATCGAGATCTGAAATGGCGTATGACTAGAAAGTTGGTCGCGCTCATAGATGGTCTGGAAGCTTCCAAAGCTCGCGATCAAACCTGCATCTTATCAGTATGTATCTGGTGTTTATTGATCATGTTACTTACCCCAAGTACAAAAGTAGAGGCAAAACGAGCCCGCGACTTGCAGCCAAGCGAGCAATCCGCCATTTGGAACAGGCTTCGGTGATGCATCATCGACCGAAAAGCTGCTTTCGACGAGAGGGTTATCATCGGCTGTGTCTTTCGTAGAGGCCATTGCTGATCGAAAGCATTGATGAAAGTCCTTGACTTACAAGCTGAGCAGCACACCTAATTGAAGGGAAGATAGGCCGAGATACAACCGCTATGCTTATCAATCTCTATTTCTCTGACAACGCTTTTACTAGGATAACCCATTCTGGGACGTTTCCCGCTTTCCTAAAGTGGTGGTAGACCACGGCACTTCTCCCCACAGTGGATCTCGATGAAAAAGATAAAACTCAACATCAGCAGATCAAGGCGCAATGCAATTGTCTGTGCCACTCCTGAACGCGTACTATATCCCCAAACCGAGTATTTGTAATAATCACATGAAGAGAAATATTTATCCCACCGCGTTTTGACCACGAATTCCTTGGCCACTCTGGACGGAACCTTTGCATAATTTTCGCATGTCATTCTTCCAACTTGGTGAAACATCCGAGGACTACCTAGCTAGGAAGGTGATAATAAAATTTCTTGCTCTCGATTAAGCAACCCGGGGAATACCGCGACTAAGGCGGTAATGCGGCGAAGCAGGCAAGATTGAGTTCATGTGGGATTAGTGCCGGCATGGCATGACGCATGCATGGCCAAGAGTGGTAATTCCTTACGATGGGACCTTGCAGGTAAGATATCACTGTAGATCTTGTACGGAGATAGCGACTTTTTGTGATGAGGATGTTGGGGGCTTTGGCAAAGGTACTTTGGGGGTTGAGAGATAAGTCACATCAGGCTACAGACTAAGATTGGAGAAGAAGAAATAGGACAAAGGTCTGAATGCAGTTCAAGTCGGAATTGGAATTTAGCCACAAGACAGTAAATGAAGAAGACAACTTGACTAAAGTTAGGAATTGTAAATAGAATTGACCGTAATGCAGTGCAGAGTCTAGTATATTGAACATAAAAATCAATTAGTTTACAACCAAAATCTACCCTACAACCTTATCGAGATTTTATAAAGTAAGAATCCAAGTATCCTTTCCAAGCCCCGTCCTCGAAAGTGCCAACATATCCGACATACATATCCGGCCGAACAATCACAATAGCCGGGTCCTCGTTCTTGACCCAATCAGCAGTGAAGTCCTTGTCTCCATCCCTGTTTTGGTGACATTCAACATGACCATTAGTCGACCCATCGGGCAGAATACTATAAACGGGAGCCGAGACGGAAATCGCCGAAAGTCGTCTTCCAATAGCTAAGACGATGAAATCCCCATAAGACACATTTTCATAGAGTCGCGAAGTTTTACCGGAAGATTCAGTTATTTCCACATCGGGACAGCGATATCCAGGTTTCCAGATGCCAAGGTCCGTACCCCTGATAAGTGGAGTGGCGAACTCGCAGTAGTTGACACCCATGCCTTGCTGTGTTAGCTGGTGATATGTAACTGTGATGGTGAACGTACCTGTGATAAAGCCGGCATTTCGTTCGATTGTGGAGACATATTTCTTGGCTGTGTGTATAGTGTCCCTGACTAGTGCTGCAGCTACTCCGATGACTTGAGCGGCTGTGGATCTCCGCTCGATGTCGTAGCTGCGCAGGATGTCGTCTCTTGCTTGCGTGGTAAGGTTGGATGGGCGTGCGAGGGCTGAGAGACGCCAGGCTAGGGCGAAGGCATCGGATACACCCGTGTTTAAGCCTTGGCCACCGTTGACGGAATGAACGTGAGCAGCATCTCCGGCCAGGATGATTCTCCCATGGCCTTCCTTGGAGATGAACGTTCCAGCTAGTCGTTCCTTAACTGGGGCATTGTTAGTACGGGGACTATAACCCTTCCATGCGAGACATGCCATGGAATGTGCTGAACCATTCTGTCTTTGTAAACTTCACTCGATAAGGAGCGAGATGTTCTTTGATAGAGTCTTCAGCCAGCTGCTGTGTAATCTCTCCCTTAAGGAGAACGTAGAATCGAGACATTCCTCGCTCTCTTGGAATCCACGCAACTCGAGACTCCCCATCAAGCTCGAACGTAATAATCTCAGGACAAACCGGGAAATCAGTATCCAAGAAGGTATCAAGAACTGCCCAAGTCATCTCCGGCTTGGTACCGGTGAAACTGATGCCCAGTGTGTTTCTGACAAAGGATCGTGCACCGTCAGCGCCAACAGCGTACTTACTGCGGACCTTTCGACCTGAGCTTGTCATGACAATGACAGAGTCTTCATCTTCGGTGATGCTGATAACGTGCTCGTTGTAGCTTACTGCGTTACCCAGACGAGCGCGCATCACCTGTTCAACGACAGGTTGTCCGATCATGAGAAAGTTCTTGTGAAAGGCATGCTCGATACCAACCCACCAAGCGTTCTGACGAGACTTGAAATCACCCGCTTTGAAAGTAGAGCTCGCTGTTGCTGTTAGACTATGTCTTTGAAATTTCTGGATCTGCTTACTGTTGCATTTGAGACCGTCAGGTAGAAGCTCATCGAGGATGCCAGCAACCTCGAAGTACTGCTGAGTACGAGCATTGAGCGCATCAGCGCGACCAAGCTCTAAACTACAAGGCTTCTCATCTATATAGTTGTTAAGTTTTCTTCTCAATTAGCTCAGACGGCAATGTAACTTACCCAGGACCTGGACTGAGATGCCCAATGGTTGCAAGAGAAGTGCAACAAAGAGTCCAGTAGGACCGCCACCAACGATAGTGACATCAACTTGCTCCATGATACTGAATGACCGTGAATGACTTCGGTTTGAAAGTTTAACTTTTGGAGTTCTTGATATTACAGTTCTATGTAATTGGCGGGATAGGCCAAGATAAATCACCAAGCTCGACTCCTATCCAAGCTCTCCATCGAACTACCTATCTCGGCATCGTCAAACCACCTCATCAATTCAAGGATAAAAATTTAAAATGTCTCATCTGAATAACCATATCCTAGCTTTGTTACACCATCAAAGGACCGAAGAATCATTCAGCGCCGGGGAACTCTAAACTTGGCCGGGTGGGATATAGCCGAACGGGATAACCGCGCGGGATGCCGATCATCACCACGGACCGTTGCCCCCATGCGAAAACCCAAGTTTTTAGCCCCAACTCGTCAATACGGAAATACAATGACGAAAAGTGTGGCTTGGCTTCCAGATTGATACCTTCTACTCTAGGATTTCACATCCGTGCAAGCTGACAGGGGGCATTTAGAAGTTGGCCGTCACAATTTTGTGAGCTTCCTGATGAAGCGATTTTGTGTCATGCCTTTTTTCTCGGATTAGGCGATATGTGACGAGGGTGATTGTTTTGCCACGCAATTGGGTGGTTGTACGATGGCCCACTGCTGAGACGACTCGGTGTTTTTCGCAAATTGTCTTAGTAAAACGAAAATGGGACTATGGATGAGTTGGAGTATGTAACTTGTAGTTCACATGTTGATAGTAGATAGTAGACTGCAAGATTTATATCCTCTTATCTCCCTGACATATCATTCATCTCATCAAGTTCTGTAGTCACTTTCTTCATACAAACGAACACTCATCAGAGATTACTACTCTTTCATTCTACCATGGCTGTATCCAGTCTGCGTCCCGTGATCCCTTTCCCTTTCGGGACTGTTGATCGCAACGTCTCTGCTGAACCATTGACTACCGCTGTCGATAGGGCGGCTCTGGAGACATCGAGCAAGGTTCTTGATATCATCGGAAGATATCGCATGAAGCAAGATGACAACCTTTACTTACAGTCCGATGAGTCAACTCTCAAATTCATCGCTCTCATCTACACGCACGTCAAGGCTGGCAAGGCAGTTCCTATGTGCCTACCGGCTTTCCCTTTCAAGTCACCAAACTCAACATCAAAGACCTTGGGAAAGCTCCCTGATAAGGGAGAAGAGATTGCCCTTGCTCACCTGAACGGACTTTGCAGCGCTATTGGCGATGTATATGCGCCAGGTGCCAAACTGACTATCATTTCCGATGGATTAGTATATAATGGTAAGTTTGACTTGATAGAATCTTTAAAGGAACATAGCTAACAATGACAGACCTACTTGGCGTTCCAGATAGGGATGTCTGGGCATACGGCGAGACTCTACGCTCAATGGCAGCAGAGAAAGAATTCCACAACATCTCCTTCGCCCGACTTCGTGATCTTGTTGAGATCGATCTACCGAAGGACCTGGAGGAGATGACCTATGTTGCCAACGCATCAAACTTTCGACGCGCACTTCTCAACACTTTCAGCAAGCCTGGTTGGAGTTGGGATGAAGTCCGCCAATCAGATGATCAATGCATGACTTATCGAGGCTACATTAAGTTTCTCCAAACAGACTTGGAAACAGTTTACCCGGTTAATGAGAACCGCAGTAAGTCAAAGTATAAGAGAGGAATTGAGTATATTGCGAAGCAGATGATGGCTCGTGGGGATGTAAGTGGTAAACTGTCCTGATTCAAGGTAAATTGTGTACTGACATTGCAGGCCTTTGCAAATGCTGTTCGACAAAAGTATCCCGACCATGTTCGACTATCAATCCATCCCTCAACTGGGGCTGTCAAGCTTTCCATCAGCCTTTTGCCAACTGAGCAACTTTACACTACGCCCTGGCATTGCAGCGTGGCTTACAGACTGGATGGCACCATCAGAACCGGCATGCGATCTGAGTTTAACAACGACGAGAGTCTCGAACTGATCTACCACAACGGAAGACCTTCGTATTATCGAGAGAGGTCACCACTGCTATCATGGGCAGAGGACAAGGGCGGAATCGTGGTTGATCCTATGTACCCAGCTGGTCTGATAATTCGTCCTGCCAATGGAGCTGGCTCCCTGACACTCGACGACATCGACACGAAGAAAGTACGCGCTCTTTCAGAGATCAACTCGCCTGTTGTTCTGAAGGGATTCGTCAAGAAGCCTAACCGCGACCGCTTCATTGATTTCAGCCACCGATTCGGAACGCCCTTACCCTGGAAGTTTGGCCTGTTGCTTGAAGTCAAGGATCGAGGACATGATGCTCGAGGTCTGAACAATGTCCTTTCAGCAGAGCCTATGCCGTTCCACTATGATGGTTTGTTCAAGGTTGTCAAGCAGATTGATGAGAATGGAAACGAAAAGACGGTCTCAACTCCTCCCCAGTAAGTGCTATTTCGAGAATTAATATTCGGCGACTGACCACGACTAGGTTCCAACTCTTCCAGGGCGCCACCTCTTCACCAAGAGATACCGGCTTCACCCTTTTCTCTTCCTCAACCCTGTTCTTCAATTATCTCCCATCATGGCTTAAGAAGGACATCTCCAAGCTCACCTGGAGCGTATCAACATCAGCATTCGACAACACCGTCCTGAGAGGTCTACCTCTAACTATCGACCATCCTACGACCGGTAAGCCATGCCTTAGATACCACGAACCCTGGCCCCAGTCCAAGACACGATTTGATGCTTCCGATGTCACGATTGACGGACTCGAGGCTACTGAGAGCGCTGCTGTCTGCGAGACTATCGACTCTGTCCTGTATGATCGCCGGGTTGCGCTTTACTATGCTTGGGATAAGGGTGATATTCTGGTCAGCGATAACATCTTGATGATGCATACCAGGAGTGATTTCACTGCAGGCGTTGATCGTGAGCTGTGGCGAATTCACTTTGACTAGTGCTGTTATGTTTGGGTCGGCAGGTCTGATTATGTTTTGTTATTGCCAATTTGAAGGTTTCATATAGATTATTTCTGCAATAGATTGCTTTTGACACATAATGCCTATTGGTCCACGCTTTGACTACTATTCTTTATTTCAGTGTATCTATTTGCGGATTCATCCCGGGAATCCCGCCCGGAGATATCTCGGTCGGCATCCACTTCCGACTCGGATAGACTACCGACCAAACCTTATGACATAAAATAATAAGGATGCGATCGCGGGGTAGCCCTGTTTATGATAAATTCAACCTATTCAATCATCATGGTCGAAGTCAAGCAATACCATCTCCTGCCAACGGATCTCATTCCGAACTCGCCAAGACCGCTTCTGCACTACAAGAATGTCTTAGCCAAGCGCCCTAATAGCTCCAAATGCGACCCCGCTGAGGTTTGGGACATGTTTACCGAGAACGGATGGGACGTCCAATGGATATTCCGATACCCAAACACGCAACTGTCACATTTTCACTCTGAGGCTCACGAATGCATGGCCGTTCTGTCAGGTACTGCGACAATCCGCTTTGGAGTCGGTGATACTTCAGAGGATCTTCAAGAAAATACATACGGATCAGCTTGGGAAAAAGGCGGGATTGTGTTGGAGGCCGAAGCTGGAGATGTCTTTGTCATTCCAGCTGGTGTAGCCCACAAGACTCACAACACCAAACCTGCAGCCGAGTTCAAGTTGCTGTCGCCAGGCGTTGGGCATGGCATTGAGGCTGATGATCCGAAGAAAACGTTGTCTGAGATAGAGCTGGATGGATATACTATGATGGGGGCGTATAACGGTGGTGAATGGGATTTTGTGAAGAGTGGAGGAGACTATGGCAAGTCATGGAGAGTTCCTAAGCCGAAGAGGGATCCTGTGTTTGGGGAGGCAGAGGAAGGACTTGTTAAGACTTGGCCTGGAGGGGATACTGAGGTTGATTTGGAGATTGTTCAGGTGGAGAACAGGGAGTATAAGTCAAAGATGTAGCTCGTAAAGGTGGAACAGGATCAATCTTAAGGCACCATTCGCCTCACAGCATTAGAGTCTCAACGATAAGGTTGTGAGGTCACCAGGCAATAAAACGTAGAAGGTCTGAGTTAAAGTTGATTCACTAAGTATTAATGAACATAACAGAAAAGAAAAGATCCAGTCACTCCCCAACACTAGCCATATCATAATCCATCTATCTCGTGTTCGCGTATTAGAATTAGAAAGGGAGAATCTATCATCCCTTAGTCCTGAACACCAGTAGGGGTGTTGCAGAGGATGCCTTGGTCAAGCTGCAATGGTCAGTAATCAGTCGACTGCATGGATTAATGAGACTTACGATTGGCAGGACACAGCATCGAGCTCGCTGGCCAATAGCGGAGCAAACAGCACTGAAGTCAGTGGCGTTGGCAGGAGTGGAGGGAGCTATGTACGTTAGACTGAGCTTCGCTGAGGACATGGTTCTACTGACGGTTTCCGCAGTCAAGGTCGGCAACTCCGAGAACATCGGTAGCACAGCATTGAGAAGTGCCGTAGAGACCAGAGCAAGGGATATAAGCCTGGCGCTTCTCCTCAGTGGGGAGAGCAGAGACGGCAGTAGCCAGGAGGGTAACGATAGCGAGTGAGAACTGCATGATGAATCGCGTGAATGAGTAGATGATAGAATGATATGAAGCTTGGGGGATGTGGATGCAGAGTCCAAACTGATCCTCCAACAATCTCCATATTTATACAAAATCCAAATTATAGATCCCATAAATCATTAAGATCATCGTCAGTAAAACTAAATAACCTCAACGTCATTATCTTCCAACAAATCTCCAATGAATACCACGTTTAAAGCCGTTGACGTTTCCGATGGCGATATCCCTGGCCTATATCATCTATATATTGACTTGAAACCTGTTGTAGCGTTACAACGGCCCGGCCGTTTACAGCTCTGCAGGGATCTAACGCATAAACGTGTCGCGACGATCGCTCGATCAATTGGCACTGCTGATTCGCTGGACCGTCGGAGGAAACACTCAAAGGAATAGCCGACTGCCGAAACGATCACACCGTTAATTTTAGAAGGCGAGTTTGGAAACAGGTTGGTTACTGGGCCGATGTCATGACTTGTTGGGAGGAAGTAATTGGCCAGATTGGTTCCTGTGAGGCCTCATTGGTGTACGGCAAAGTTCCAAGACCGTTATTGATCATCCCATTCCTCTTCCTATCAGCTTCTTCAGCTTGAAGTTTGTTGGGGCTGGCGTAACGACGTGGCAAATCATGAATGTGCAGATTGTTTCTCATACTGTTCCTGCAGAAAGTGGACCTTTCGCGCCGAGGACTTGATCCGGCTTCCGACCCTGGTAAATGAGCATAAACTTGATTAACGTTAGATATCCGAAACTTATATCCGATCGGATTATATAGGTGACTTGACTTAGGTAGCGGATTAAGTCTCCCGAATCAGATAATGACATCAACCATCATGATGATCTGATAGACATCGTGGCTATGGCTTGTGTATACTTATGAATTGAAAGAGGAATCAAGGAAAATCTCATCAAAAAAGCCAACACTTCGCAAGACAATCTGTTTCTGGAATCCCTGCTTTAAATCCCTCCTATTTAGTCAGTGATAGTTGACTCCAGACTTCAGCTCCATTCGATGATGATGCATCGAGTTCCTTGCTTCCCTCAGCCGAAAGCGTAGCCTCTCGCCTCTACCATCGTACCTGTCGCCACCCCCGTCGAAAGTCAGCTCAATGCGTTCATTGACATCTCCAGACAACCCTGCACCGCTAAGAATATCGCGTTCATCAAACATATGTCCCGCCAAAATGCTGATGAGACCAAAGCCCCCAGATACAGGCGAAGAACTGAACGCGATGCGTACGATAAGAAGTACCAAGCCGACAATAGGCTGGGCTAGGAGAACGATAGCAAGCAGGGGAGACCTTTTTAATACTGTGACAGTCTTCCAAGCTTTATCAGGCCGATGATACTCGAACTGTTCACGCTCTCCAGCTTTCAAGTCGTTGACCGACGAGCCAATGCCACAAAAGGCGGCCAGTCGAGACCAAAGAAGAGATGATACCACGGCCGTGAACCTTATCTGAGCTTCTTCATCCAGATTGGCCGTCAGCAGGTCACTGACAAAGTCGCTTAGCAAGTACCTCGCATCATTCAGATGAAGATGTCTACAGCCGTCCGGAAAGGCTTCCACAAAGCTTCCAGCGCAGCTACCCTCGATAAGGTTGACCGAATTAGCCGTGATCTTCCACTTCCCGGTGCAGTTAAGCCGCTGGCTTGTGAATTCGAGCGCTTCCTTCTGAAACCTTTCCTTTGAGGGCTTTATCTTCCTAAGTTCTTTCGAATGCCCGACATGCGCCGTGAGAAGGACGAAGAACTGGTCCACTTGACCTTGAGGCCATAGCGTTGACAGCCACTTCTCCTCTTTGTAAAGAGATATGTTCTGTGGCGCATCGTCATCACTTGAGTCGAAAAGCTCGTTCCACCACGTATCATTGTCGCGCTGCTTGTCCACTTCGTGGTCAAGATGCCAAGCTAAGCCAAAGACGTCAGCAGACACGGTGTATGACTGCTGTCCCCGAAGCTCAGCCCTTATGCTTTTGACGTAAGATGGACTTGGTCCGTCCAACATGGCAACTCTTATGGTATCATCTTTCAGTAGGAGCATGTTAAAACCAAATGGTTGTGGTTGAGGGGGCAACTTGGTTACGTTGTTAAATATGAAGGGGATGGTAGCGTTCACCATGAGAGAAGCGCCAGAGGCAAAGTTAGCAAAGCCAACAGGGCCAGTGAGGCCATATTGGCCGCCGGTGGCATGTACTTCAGTTGTAACCTTTCCACCAACGAAGCTCTTGTAACCAACACTAAGAAGTAATGGGAACGCAAGAGATGCAGAGAGAAGTAGTGTCCATCGCTGGCTCCCCCGACGCCAGTTCAGAAGACTACCTAAAATACTCTTCTTAATGATCGAATCATAGTTCTGGAGGAGGCTCGCCCATCGCGTTTCGAGTTGTAGAAACACAATCGTTGACAGTTTGACGGTGCACAGGTCCATGAGGGAAAGCATCAAGCCAACGACGATAAGCCGATACTTTTGCTCTAAGCTTGCTGCGGTGGCTGGATGAAAACAGCAGATGAGACCGGCGAGGCTACAGCAGAAGTTCAATATCAGTGCTGCGATCTCTGAAAGGTCGCAACGCTGTCTCTTGATGGGGTTGCCGAGTCCGCGGTGCTCTTGGCCGGTGTTGAAGGGCTCGTAAGTGGATACATCGTCGCTTGGCCTGACTTTATAGCGGGAGGGTATATGAGGGAAGGCATCCATTGAACAAGATTCTATGCTATAAGCCTTGGTAGTAGAATCGTGTTTGTAAGAATTAAGATATTAAACAAGACGGAGGTTAGGAGTAAAATTAAAACTGGGGGGAGAAGGAATACCCGCCAAGCGAGATATCGAACTGAATTGCGGCTGAGAATTGCAGCGCGTTATTTCCGGAGCAAATGTCGCTAGAACCACTACACAGATAGACGATGCGACCAATGAGATCAAGGAGTCTTGAGTCTGGTCAGATCATTGTAGCTTCTGCGACCCTTCGCAGTGATCCTTTACAGTTGGGTGGCATCGTCGCCAATCAAACTGCAACACGATATCAGCTGGACACCAACCAACACTCATATTTGCCATGATAACAATCAAGCTCTCGAAAGGAATGGCGCCCATCACGCTTCACGGCTTTATGCAATGAGGTTTCAGACACTATGGTAGACGCAAAGTGTATATAATTTGAGAGCTCAATTATCATATTGTTGAGAAAACTAGGGGAGATGCTATCCTATGATTAGTTGTCGCAAGTGGCGGAAGCTCTGGAGCCTGGTTGTTGACCTGCAGTTGTGAAAGTGGCTGCATGAGCTGAAAACAAAGTGGTTGTCTCAAAAGCGACATGTGATAGAACAAATCAGGCTCTCGGCTATTTATCCGCAATGTCCAAAAAGCCCAACATCGCCGCCAGTACTTGGGAATGTTAGTGTTCTGCTTAAAAAACATTCAGTTTTGATTACATGAGACTCACAAGCGCCAGCTGTTACGATGTATGAGGCAGTACCCCAAGCAGTCTGTATCGTTGCCAAATCGGTCCATGCCTTTGCATTGAGCCAAATACCAATGGCCAAGCTCAGTAACACTGGAACTAGTACCACGATCGAGATGCGTGTGACAGACCAGTCTAGAATCAGCTCAAGGCCATATTCGCCTTCGAGTATATCAAGTCTCTTATTATTCAAGGTGCAGTGTATCCAGTCTGACCAGGCTAGGGAGATATGTCGTGGAACCTGCCATTCTCTGTAGGTACTCATAAACAGCTGCAAGTCGCCGACTCCATTGTCATCGAGGTTGACGCGTTTATGCGTTCCTGTATCTTCATCGCACTGATTCATAAGCATGAGCCGAACCTGCCAATTGTTGATGACGAACCTTGTAAACTCTAAACCCTTTCAAATGTTTGAGCGACAAAAAGGTCCCTCTCACCCCAAGGAGTCGGAATGTCCCCCAGCGAAGCTTGGAAAAGAGTTGTTCCGGTTTATCAACAAACACAACTCTCTCCTTCGGATTTGGATTTCCGCGGAGGAACAAACCTAAGACAACGTATGTTGGTTGTATTCGTGACTCAAACTCAATAGCTGATGTGCGCGTGATGCCGAAAACAGGCGTTGAAAAGCTCGTCTTCCATTCGATCCTCTCCGCTTGCGCCCGTCTTGGATCATGACGTGTAGGTGAGGTCTCGCCATCTACAGCTCCATGCTCTTCATCAGGTCGTGGTATCGGATTCAGTGGAAACATAACCTCTTGGTAAGCCTTTGGGTACGGAAAAGTCGCGGTTTCGTTGATCTCATAGTTGGAGCCCAATTGCGGCATTCCCTGGGCTGCGGGAGCCTGTAAGAAGAACTGGCTCTTTACATTCCACTGATGTCGAAGTGATCTGATGCATGGAGTTCGCTGTTCTAGAAGACCATTGTAGTCGAGATGCCCTATGCCGTATGAGAAGTAAGCATGCCAGGCTGTAGTGGGGATGGGTCCGGCGGGTGCTGGCTGGGACAGGGACACGGGCGCATCGCTGATATCGTCAATAGGCAGCACCATTTTGAGTGGCAACAGGCGAGTAAATATGGATATTGTTCTTGACTTCAATAATTGTCTGAGAAGATTGCGAGAATGATCCCCGCGTAACAAGAATTGAAAATACGCTGGCCATTCAATGTTCAGCCGCAAGCCACCAAGAACCCTCCAATGAGACGAGACACTAAAGTTCTCTAGTGCTGAAAGCTGAAAGCTCTGTTGATCAAACCAATCATCACGCGCCACTGAGAACCTCCCTAACTACTCGAAGGCTGCGAGCTAGCGTGGATGGTTCTGCATCTAGGCATAAGGCCGAGTTATAATTTAATGCTAAGGATAAAGAACCAATAAATGATTCTATGTGGAACTATATTCTGCTTAATCAAGATGAGATGGACCAGGCAAGTCTTTAAAGACTGGCTGACGATTGCTTTTGAACTACAAGCAGTTTAGCAAAGTTCCCTAGTCACATAAGACACAACTTACCCTGACACCCTCTTTGACATCCATAACAAGGGCCTCTTGTGAAAATAAAATAAAGATTTATACAAATCGACACTGGATTGAGCATCCTTCTCAAACTGTGCCTGGGCCTTCCTTACCAGCGGAACCGATTCAGGGCCAGCAAGAAAGAGCTTGTAAACAAGTGCGTCTTGGGGCATATTTGCGCCGCCAAAATAAGAGTTCAAGTCGAACTGGTCAGAAACAGCACCGATATTGCAAATTAGTCCCCAGACTTGATCCTGGGAGCAAGAGCTGATGGCGTCAACTAAGCGAGGGGTTACCGTCAGCTCCAGGCTCTCTCCGTCCTTCCTGTCATCTGGCGTGGAGATGAAATACATGGCAACTGTAGAGTCGCCAGAACTCATAGCATCTGACACCGCCTCAGCTCTCTTTCTTGCTGCCTGGGT
Source organism: Fusarium acutatum (assembly GCA_012932015.1). NCBI lineage: Eukaryota > Fungi > Ascomycota > Sordariomycetes > Hypocreales > Nectriaceae > Fusarium > Fusarium acutatum. The sequence goes on along the minus strand of JAADJF010000237.1, from coordinate 133,049 downwards.
TTGCAGTGGAATGGTCTTCTCATATGCCATGAGAACAACACTCGTTTCGAAATCTGCAAAGAATGGTCCATCTGGTGCGATAGTTGTTTTCACATAGTCGCTAGAAAAGGATTTCTGGACATGGTCCCAGTCCCGAAAGAAGAGTTCTGTAGTATCGTCTCTTCCAACCCAGTTGTGATTGGCGTTCAAGGGGCCACCAGGACGCGATCCAAAGGCCGAGTCAAAGACTTGGGTCTGTATGTACTTGCTACGTACAAGCTTAAAAACGTCGTCTAACTCTGGGGATTTCAGTGGACAGTCGACATACTAAGGTTTCTGGTCCTTATCCTCTATAGCATCAGAGATACTTCCGTGGATACGGAATCGATGATCAAAGAACTCTTTTCGTGTCATATTAGGCTTGCGCCTGCCAGTAGCAATTTGTTTAATATGGGGCATCATGGTGTGATCAAGTGTCTTGAGGTTATAAATCAAGTGGGATGATGATTCGGTGTGATGGTGGGTGATTTGAAAGCTATTATACAAGTGCAATCAACGTAGCTCAGTTACAGGAAGAGGTTGAAGGCGGGATTTTACGAGGTAGTCTCCTGTAAGTTTTCACAGCAAATCCTTCAACTGACTTCGGCTAAGCCGGATGTATATTGATAATGACATATGACCTACAATGTGGAGCCGATAAATAGTTATATACACCAGTGAAAGAGGGGTTGGGCTGCCTTGTAGCAGTAGTCCCGAGGTTCAACTACAAGAATGAGGACGTGGAGCCGATAACCGTGGCCAATGAATGTATGGTATTACGAGGCTTGCGTTGAGTGATAGTAAGTAATACAGGCTACGTGTATAGATACAGCGCATTTAATCAAGTGAATAGAGTCAAAATATTGTACCTAAGTTGAGCATTGGGACAGAAACTTTAGCTGTACAGCACATGAGAAGAAGAACTGTGTCCAAGAATCTGTAAGTCCAAGATCATAATTAGGTTACATAGGTCACCAACTTCTTATGTACGCTTCCGCTTTCCAATCTATCCAGCCCTTCTTGGACTTCTCGAAGCCCACTGAGAGCTTCATACTCTAAAGGTGTGATCTGGCCATTACCCAACCAGTTATCGAGCCCTCCCCAGAGCCAACAACCAAGCTCAACACCAGCCGCAGAGGGCTGGCCGGTCATTGTCTTTCCCATTATATTACCGCTGTACACTGGCTTAAGTTGCACGCCATCAACAGGCGCTCCCATATACTTAATAGCAGTAGCCACTGTAGCCGGCTTCTCAAAACAGTCCACAATCTATGAAATGGTCTCCTCAGTGACAATAGTATCAAACGCGAGACGTAGATCGGGTGCGGCAGATTTGATCTTGGTGATGAGGTCTTGATCCGACCTCGAAACAGCATAGTCGGCACCTCTGGCTTGTGCCTGGGCTGTAGTTTCATTGCTTGATGTAACTGCAACTACACTATAACCAGAGATCTTTGCAAGCTGAACAGCGAGCTTGCCTACCCCTCCGTTGGCACCCTGGGGACAATTAGTATTTGAAGCAGGTGACAGACAACTACAAATACTTACCCAGATAAGGACGTGAGTGGAATCAAAGTTGCTTCTGTCAGCGACCTTCGCCAAACCCAAGCCAAGGTAAAGGCCGCAAGCCGTACAGAGACTGAATGGGATGGTAGATAGTCCCAGCACCGGTACCCTAGACTCGATCTAGATGCACAATTAGCTTCGTTGTCTTCACTAACATGTGGATCTCTCATTCCCATCTAGTATGCGAAAGAGCCATAGCTTGTACTGACCTTACAGCAATGGTCGGCCTGAACCAATGCATGACTCTGGTAGCAACAACCGTCGCTATACCCTACTGTTCCAATGCTCAAAATGATATCACCCTCTTGGAACCTTTGGGACTCTCCAGGGTCAACAACATGCCCAACTATATCCATACCGAGGACTAAACAGAGTTAGAGCTTCATCAATTGACTTCGGCAGAAATCTCAGTCGAGGCTAAGCATACCATGAGGGAAAGAGGGAATGAATAAATTCTTCTTGATCCTCTTCCAGTCCAAGTGGTTCAGAGATGTTGCCAGTACTTTGACTTGGATCTGAGAAGGTCCAGCATGAGGCGGGTCATACGCCTCTAGCTGCAAGCGTCCAAAGGGAGCCGCTAGAACGAGCCGCTTAGCCATGATGTATGGTATAATAGTAAAGGAGGAAAGTTCATCCACAATTAATAGAAAGCATACTTTTTAAATCGAGACCGGGCTTTCTAACCTTTATTGAAAAGGTCATCTTGCAAATACATCTGGTCCGTCTGATCAACGATCGACACTGGGACTGCTGAACTTGTGATACGTACTCCATATGAGACCAGCAACCCCAGAATTATAGGGATGTGGAGAGTACGGGATGGGGAATGTCGGCAACGGCATGTGGAGGGAGAAGGCGGTCTCAAAGAAGGCGGAACTTGGAAAGCCATAATTTAAAAACGGGCATATTATGGGGATATGGTAGCATTTTAAAATGTTGAACAAAAGTAACAATCCAATCAGTTCAAAACCCCTCAAGTTAAAACGAACCTTGATCATGGCTAAGCAGGACAGTCCCCTTGACGTGGTCATCATTGGTGCCGGGCTCGCCGGACTCTTAGCCGCCCCAGTACTACGCGAAAAACACAACGTCAAAGTATACGAGCGGTCATCTACACCAATCGAGGTCGGTGCCGCTATCAATGTTGGCCCAAATGGTGTTCGGATCCTCGACACCCTTGGTTTCGACCGTTCAAAAGCTGGGTCGCTTCCCGTTGCGGCTACCAAGGTTTTCAAGAAGGAGGGCCATCTGCAACTGGATGAGAAAAATAGCTATGTAGATAAATATGGCTCTGACTGGCTTTTTCAGCATCGGGCAGACCTGAGAGGCGAGTTCCTTCGGCTGGCGACTGAAGATACTGGCGTTTCGGGTATACCAGGGAGACCGGCTGAGGTGCTTTGGGATCAGAAGGTAGTCAACATCGCACCCGAAGATGGCCGAATCACACTTGTATCAGGTGAACAGGTTGAAGCAGATCTTTTAATTGGTAAGTTATTCAGGCATGGCTTAATCGAGCTAATCGACTGACGGGTAACAGCTGCGGATGGCATCAAGTCCATGGTAAGGCCATACGTAGTTGGTGATGCTGCGTTCCAGACAGCGAGGCCATCTGGCCTATCAGCCTTTCGTTTTACGCTGGAACTTGACGACATCAAAGAGGCTCTCAAGCAAATACCAGAAATTTTACAAGCTAACCAGCCTACATGCTTGTCTATAGTGTACTCTTTCGACAACAGCATGCGATCTGTTGTTATGTATCCCTGCCGTAACTTTGAACTGCTTAACTTTGTGTGCATTGTTCCAGATAGCAGCCTCAAGGAGAAAACAACAGAATCTTGGACGGCCTCTGGGGATAAGGAAGAGCTTGTCACTGTTCTCGGACTTTCCCTCGTGGGTGCACGACTATTTCCGGTACGATCTACTCTGTGCTATCCACACTCGTACTTTAGAATTACCAACTGACTTGGACAACAGAATCGCAAAGAATATCAAGCTCTGGCAGCTTCGAGATCAGGACCCGTTACCGACCTACATTCGCGGCCGGACTGTTTTGATTGGCGATGCGGCGCATGCTATGACGCCTCACCAAGGACAGGGCGGAACACAGGCTGTTGAAGACGCAGAGGGCTTCAGGCTGTTCCTTCAGACTGGCGTTACTATGGAACATGTTCCTGAGCTGCTGAAAGACTTTGATTCTGTCCGCAGGCCACGCGCAAGCCAGATCCAGAACAATACTCGAAAGGCGAAGAACAAGAGGACTGCAGAGGAGGTGTATATGTTTGAGAAGATAAATTGGACCTATGGTGGCATTATGGAAGAGCTCAGGGCTGTGAAAGAAAGAGGCTGCAGGAATGCAGAGACGTGAATAGCTCTTCTCCCAATAATAATATAATTATTGGCAATGCCTCTTTATCCTTTCACGGTGTTAGGTATCCACTAATTATACGCCAAGGCCACTGAGCGAAATATGGGGCTTGCTGCCTAGAATCAGCACTAGCGGCCTTTAAAACGCCATTCGTCCTTCTGTCGCAATCAATCCACTCACAACATCTTGAACTTATTAAATCTATAGAACTACAGCATTATGGGCTACTCTGAAGTTCTCTGCCATATTTGTGGCGTCAGTTTCAACATCAACCGCTCTAGAACAGACAATGAACCTCGAAGCGCAGCCTGGGGTTATCAGAGCCTTGCGATCAACCCTGAAAACAGTCACGGCCGGTGGGGATGCTACTATGTGAAAAGAGATGGGGTCCAAGAACCTGGAACTGCGTCATTGGAGCCAGTCAAGTATATCCCACCAAAAATGGAACCAGAAGCTTCTTCCGATGACGGATGGACGTCAGATACACCAGATGATGAATGGGAACACATCGCTGGACCAGAATGCGAGTACAACGGAGCCTATAACGGGAATCACATTTCCGCAGAGGCCATGAAACACTGCCAGACATCCCAGTGCCTTGTTCCAAAAGGCGCAAATTGGCAGCCCGAGGAAAACGATCAAGACTTTGAAGCTTCAGGCAAATTCTTCCTCAGCGGTTTGTCAGACGACATGCCCAGTAGAGATATGGGTTGGCCATCTGTTTCTCCCTCTCGTCATGGCATGGACGATGTCAGAGCTGAGAACATTATCTGGGATGCTGAGGATGCAGATGAGTACTGTATGCCCTTTCATCCGGCCTGCTTTGAGGTATTTAAGCGAGCCTCTTTGTACCGATATGGAACCGTGGATGTTGAGTGCTTGATGCAATGGTGGCGTCTTGAACCAGAGTACCAAGATTTCTATGGGTTTCCCCGTCATCCTGCTGTTAAAGAAGCTGCGGAGCAGTGGTGGAGTCATGAACGTGGAGGAGAATTCCTAGTGGCCAACCCTTGCTTTGTTCCTGGATGGGACGATCTCCTGCAATCGACACAGAGCGTGGAACATACCCTTGGGAACGAGTCTAGCCTTTCTGGAACTACGATATCAACGGAACCAACACCTTCCGACCCATTCTCAAAGCTTCCTGGCGAAATGATTCGTGAGATTCTCATCCATCTCAGTTTCAAGGACCTTGCCAACCTGCGACTCACCTCTCGCGTATTTCTGCACCTGCCGAACACAGTTTTGTACGAGGTGACAGTTCGAGACACTCCTTGGCTATACGAGGCATGGTCGTCATTGCCTATCTCTTTCTGGGCAACAACAACTCAAGCAGAGATTGAGCGCGAAGGTAGCATTAGCACAACTCCTCATCCAGTCAAACTACTCGGCAAAGGTGAAACGGACTGGCTCCGTCTTCAAGTGGAGGTGTCGAAGAACTGGAAAACATTACTTGGACTACAGAACAGGCGCAGAATCTGGGATGATTGCCAAGAGATCTTGCATCGGGTGGATGAATACCGGACACAAGGCAAGATCTGAAGATTTTTGAGCTTATTTAACGTTTCATACTTGGCACATGCAGCGGCTTTCGATGTAATAAATTGATTCAACATGCTTTACGGTAACCAAACCAACCACGTGATATACTAACCAAGCTGTGAGAGACGGTCCAAAACATCGTCCTCCCAAGGATAATCATCGCTCTTAATCTTTCCAAAAGTCGGCAACAAAACAGCCTCATCAATCTCAGCGTACTTTCCACGCTCAATATGCACAAGCTGTCCATTCTTTGACGAATCAGCCATAAGGAAAGCGGCGCAACGAGCGACAACAGAAGCAGGCTGCAGCTCAACGTTGATAGCGTCAAGAAGAGCCTTCAGCGACGGCAAGACACTGCTGTCTGTCCAGCTAGGTGCTAGCGTATTAACGCGGATAGGAAGTTGAGCTGCGGCGAGCAGGGGGACGAGACCGCGTCCCCAGCCCAAGACACCATGTTTGGCGGTGGCTAGGGATGTTAGTAAAACACGATGACGTAGGCTGTTGGGTAACTCACAGTAATCCACAGCTCGAACACGCTGCAGACCAGTTGTCGAGCCACTGATGAGAATGCTACCTCCCTCAGGTTGCTGTCTCATATAGTTAATAGCCAGCGTCGAAGTGTTGATGACTCCCTTCAAGCTAATGTCAAGAAGCTGGTGTGAAGGCTCCTTCAAGTCGCCATTCTCATCAACCTCAGTAGCCAAGTAATCAGTCCTAGGTCCGACACCAGCATTCGCGAAAACATGGTCAATACGACCATAAACCTCCTTAGCCTTCTTGAACAGCGCAATCAAATCGCCCCAGACTGAGACATCGGTCTTGACAAATGTAAATGATCCCTTGTGCTCCTCCGGGGGAGGCTGCACATCGCCACTGACTACCGAGGCGCCAAGCGACAAAAGCAAGTCAACAGTGGATAAACCAATACCAGAAGATCCTCCTATCAAGGATATATCGTTAGTTCGTGTTCCGCTGGTCTGTAAGGGGGGGTTACATACCTGTTACAATGACAACCTTGCCCTTGAGGGCCTCCAGCTTCTGATCGTCGATAGTAAATTCAGCCATGTTTTTCTTTTCTTGAAACGTGAAGAAGCAGAAAGACGCGGTGAGAAGAAACAGCAGCAGTGGCCCTGACTAAAATACGAAAAGTTACATTGGCACTCGTCCACACCGATTCAGGGTCCTTGGTGGAACCGGGGAATCCACAGCAACTCCCGCAAAGTCGTACGAGTTCTCATCTTGCATTAAATGTTGGTGGGTAAACTATTGTTTCTGCTCTGTAGTCCCGAGTCTAGTCAAGGACTAGATCTTACATCCATGCTTGGTATCCATATTTGCTGGGCATGTATGCGATCACGTGTTTTGTAATGCTCATTTGCCACTGGTTCTCTTGGTGAAATAACCGGAGAAGGTCGCCCGGGGTGTTGGTTCTGTCGGAAATGGATCTCTGCAGAAGGATCTGATCGGCATTGATGTGACAAACCGACACGAACGAGACATCCAGGACAAGATATGTCTTGGCCTGCATATATTTTTCTGTTCATCCATATTTACGCTTTGAACATGACTATCTCTTGGCTTCGGACACCAGTAGATCATCCGCCAGACCAAAACACGATCTAATATGAGGCTGACGAGAGACACTAGGACGTGCGGGCCGCCCGGGGATAAAGTGGACGTTCCAGAAAAAGCAACCAATATTATAGTCTCAGAGTCATTCGCGGCCAAAATGCTCCGCAAATATTGAACTAAAACTTTTGAGACAGCCGTTGATTCGAGTTCGTCATCACTTAGTTCACTGCTAGGACCCGTTTTCTAATTGGCCCCCTATGTTTGAACCGGTACGCTAGCTGGGGTATACGAAAATGAACGAGCCTCGGAAACCAACGCGAGAAATAACTGAACATGCACAGGGAATATTCTAGTGGGCCTTGTCGGACTGTTTATGTCATGACGGAGTTGCATGCTGTGTTTGCCGGTTTTCCTGAGGGGCTAGGAGCATGGGTACCAGCCCAAAATTTCCGGGACGTTGGTTATGCTGTTTGATATTAAATCTGGCAGATACAGATCCGGAAATCGTCCCTGACCTTTTTGTTTTTTCCTTTGTTTACTGCCCTTTCTTGTCGTTCGCCTTGAATCACCAACATGGCTCCAGTAGCCGGTGAGGGCGTGCCCCTTCTATGGATCACTGTTGTGATGCTCACGCTATCGTGGATATTTCTCAGCGCGCGGCTGGGAGTTCGAAAATGGAAGAATAATCTTGGCTTGGATGATTGGCTGATGTTTGGGGGTTTGGTATGTATTTTGGCGGACTTTGAAGACTGTGACTGACGAGAGATAGATTCTGTATACGGTTACGGCAGCGCTGGTTATTACGTGCTGTTTCCATGGAGCAGGTCAGCATAGAGATGCCATTGAAACCAAGGATGTTATGATGGGAACAAAGGTATGTGTCTTTCCAACAGTTATGGTGCAATAGCTAACGTATCACGTCTCAGCTCTTTTTCATCGCCCAATTCTTCTACTCCGCCTGCTCCGTCCCGATCAAAGCCAGCATTTGCGTCACCATGCTCCGAATCTGTGATGCACGCCGTCGATTCGTCTGGACTCTATGGGGTCTCATCGGCATGACTGTCATCACAGCCATCATCTTTATCCTCGCCACAGCGAATGTTTGCCATCCCATCACAACGCTCTGGGGAGAGACGACACATGGATACTGTAACACGAAGCTCAACAGTAGTGTTGGGTTCTTCTTCTCTGCTGTTTCAATCATCGTGGATTGGACGTTGGCGATTCTCCCTGGCCTTTTGCTGTGGAATATCCAGATGAAGAATAGGGTCAAGCTCCCGGTCATTGTTATGCTTGGGCTTGGTGCTTTGTAAGTCAAAAATATGATCTTGATGACAAAGCTAACATCTGGCAGTGCCAGTTGCGCAACCGTCGTCCGACTAGGCTACCTCACACTCTACAATAACCCCGAAGAATTCATGTACAGCACCGGCGCAATCGGCTTATGGTCTATTGTTGAAGAAGGCATCGGAATCATCGCCGGATCAATGCCTGCCCTGCGTCCACTTCTCAACCTCCCCCTGTTCCGCAGCACCTACGCCAGCAACACTGGTTCCAACGGAATCTCAAGTCGAATGAACCCACCTCATGTCTCCGGAAACAAGCATACACGTATTGTTTCGGATAACCAAAAGTCGAGTTTGGAGTTGAATGACTTTCGATCGGGAATGACAACACGAGTGGGTTATGGCAATGACGATAAGATTAGGCAGAGTATTGATGATGGGGATAGTCAGAAGTACATCTTGAAGCAGACGCGGGTTGTGATGACCACTGAGCAAACATAAAACATAGAATAGCACTTTTCTGAGGTTATCGATGACTTATTGTGGATGAATACTTTGACTACCTATTTGCAATCGTGATGAGCGAGCTAGTAACGCCCGTTGATTCTGACATTCTGCGTTGCAGCCATCACTGTAAGGGCCTACTTCTAGCGAAGACGACGACCAAGGTGGGCCAGACGATTATGAGATTTATTATTAGACTGTAATTAGGAACACTAAGCGAGGTTGGAAAGCGAGGCGCATGAAACAAACTGCTTGATTTAGAGAGATGAGGAGCCGTCTTTAGTTTGTCTTCGTGGTGTCCCTGCTCGCTACTCTGTAGTGCCTTGTTAACTGATGAAATAAACTTACAGAACTTCGTACCCTGTTAATAAAATACATATATTGGATTTATAATACAGGAGTTGTTTCTATAATTATTTCCTCTTTTAGAGTTATTCAGAATTCAACGGCCCTGCCTGCTAATGAGATGCGCGGATTGACGTGATGTCTATTTGCTGACAAGGCTCCAACATTCAGCTGAACATACGAAATAAACCCACTGATTTTCATTAACAAGCGAACAAAGAATATTCTCAGACTCTTGCCAATTGTAAACTGATATCTTGAATTCAATCTTGATGTCCATCAATCATGCCGGTTCAATGCCTCTGCCAAGTCTTTAGAGCAGGGTTTGCAATAGGTGCGCATGCACGGCATGAAGCAGATCATGCGGGGAATCCCAGTCAACACAACAATCATCTGACTCGGTATTTCTAAAGAGCAAGGTACCCTTCGCACGGAACCTTGATTTCTCTTGAAAAGTACCATGTTTTTTAGCCGGATGACTTTGGGTAGGCATTTCCAATTTGTCAAAAGCTTGTTCCGATTCAATCAACGTTCAATGCGTAAGAGTTTCTTGTTGGGAGTCCAGTCTTAAGCAGATTTATGGTTGCGTACGCTATAAGAGTTGAAATGAATAGTCTGATAAAGCTTGAATAGAGGTAGTGTCCCTAGTTGAAGGCTTCTGGGCTAGGCCGAGACATCACCCATAGATTTAAGCATACTTTCAAACTTACATGATGTATTTAGCCTGTCCCACCGGAGCAAACTTTCTCGATAGTTCGTTCTCCTGCTATTGACACTGAGATTACCTGTTTAGGAGCTCCTGCGGGGGATCTGCGCCCCGGCGGGGAGATTGTACCATCTCTGTACCTTGTAAGGGCATTGAGCCAAGACTTTCAACTTGGCAAGAGAATTGATAAGTAGGTCGCAACCTGCCTCAGGTGGCATCAGATGGAATGGCTATCCAGTGTAGTTTTAAGGTGATTCAAGACTTGAACAAATTTGTTGTCTAAGATGCACCACGCCACTCTCACCACTGTGGTGCTAGCTCTAGCCACCAACGTCGCTGCACAGGTACAAGGCACTGCAACCGTTGACCTCTCCAAAAGCCATGGGCGAGCAGAGGCCCTTGGATCAGGGTTCATCTATGGCTGGCCAGATAACGGGACAAGTGTTGACACTTCGATCCCAGATTACTTAGTGACCGACATCAAGTTCAACGCAAATCGCGGCGGTGGTGCCCAAATTCCATCGCTAGGTTGGGCCAGAGGCGGCTATGAAGGGTACCTTGGCCGTTTCAACTCAACGTTATCCAACTATCATACCACGCGCAAGTATAACGCTGATTTTATCTTGCTGCCTCATGATCTCTGGGGTGCAGACGGCGGACAGGGCTCAAACTCTCCGTTTCCAGGTGATAATGGTAACTGGACTGAGATGGAGCTCTTCTGGAACCAGCTTGTATCTGACTTGAAGGCTCATAACATGCTCGAAGGTCTCGTGATTGATGTTTGGAATGAGCCTGATATTGATATCTTCTGGGATCGTTCGTGGCCTCAGTTCCTTGAATATTATAATCGTGCGACCAAACTCCTGCGGTAAGTCTACGGCTGATGTATATGCTTTTCAGTGAGCTAACTGGCCGAATTAGAAAAGCACTTCCCAAAACTCTTCTCAGTGGCCCAGCCATGGCACATTCCCCCATTCTATCCGATGATAAATGGCATACCTGGCTCCAGTCAGTAGCGGGCAACAAAACAGTCCCTGATCATTTCTCTTGGCATCAGATTGGTGCTTGGGAACGTGAGCCCGACACCACAATCCCTGACTTTACCACCTTGCGGGCACAATACGGCGTGCCGGAGAAGCCAGTCGATGTCAATGAGTATGCTGCACTCGATGAGCAAAATCCAGCCAACTCCGTCTACTACCTCTCTCAACTAGAACGCCATAACCTCAGAGGTCTGCGCGCGAACTGGGGCAGCGGATCTAACCTGCACAACTGGATGGGCAATTTGATTTACAGCACTACCGGCACCTCTGAGGGGACGTATTATCCTAACGGCGAATGGCAGGTATATAAATACTATGCTGCCATGGCAGGACAGAGACTCTTGACGAAAGCATCGTCGGATTTGAAGTTTGATGTCTTTGCCACGAAGGAAGGCCGTAAGATTAAGATTCTAGCTGGCACCAGAACCGTTCAAGCAAAGTATAGCATCAAGATCGGCGGCCTTGAAACGGTAGGACTTCCCAAGAAGGGAACGGTAAAGGTTCGGACTTATCGATTCGACTGGGCTGGGCCGAACGGGAAGATTGACGGGCCCATTGATCTGAGGGAGAAGAAGTATACTTATTCGGGCGATACAGTGAGTAGCCCCGCTAGTCAGGCGTTGCCTTCCCTGCCTGCCTTTCCTTCGAGCTTAATGCCTGAGCTGACTTTGAATCATAGCTGATGCTTTCTGTAAACCCGCCTACAAATGCTACAGCTTTTGCCTACGAGTTTTCGATATAGAACCTGGTTACAGACTGGGAACGATGAGATAGCAAGTTTGTTACTCATAGGAGCATACCAAGGTTTGACATCTGACATAAGGAAGGGTAGTAGGAAACGCAGACTCTAAGCCCAGCAAATCATTCATCAATCGAATCTCGTCGAATCCTCTTTGTCCTTGATCTCGAGACCAGTGAACATCGCTTCTTAGACCCCGTATTACCAAGCAAAGACCACACTTGAAGGTCAGAAGGCAGGAAAGTACCACTGTACGCCTCTCGCCTGAGAAATTCCATTATAGATGAGAACGGAAGCGCATCCATGCCGCAGTAAACAGTGATCGCTCGTCCAAAAGCAACTTCGTGCATCAGATCTTCCCGTTCAAACCAAGACCGCCTTAAAAATCTGATGATAGATGACTTTTCCTCTTTAGAGGGGATATATGAGCATCCGGGATTTGTTGTAGAAGGAGTTTCATCGGACATGATTTCATCCGGGTCTTTGCCATCAGCTCGGAGGATTGATAAGATGGCTTCTGGCGCAAGCTTCGTTTCGTCGCTCTGAACTCCAACCCATGCGATGACAGAGCTAGCACGACAATAAATCCGTGCCATTAAAGAACCATGATTTGACCGCTCCTCCGGATCGTTCTGATCGATGCAAATCGCATCAATCCACATCGGTCTCCCAACCCTGATAGCCTCAGGAACAGGAACGAGGTCTCTTTCTGCTGGTGTCTTTTGCATCTTGTACGCAATCTCCTCAATGTTTTCCCAATCCTTAGGCTTCGTGTATGTGATGTAGTCCACAGGTGTTTTGCCATGCGAGTCAACTATTTTCATACTGGCTCCGTAATTGAGAAGGACGTTGATGATGTCGAAATGGCCAAGTTGTGCTGCGTGATGAATCGCCGTCTTGCCAAAACAGTCCTGCGCATGGATATGAGCACCTTGTTCCAACAACTGCTGAACCTTAGGTCGATGATTATTTTCCACGGCTGTCATCAACTCTGTCTCCAAGAAGAGTTCATTGCGCTTCTCGACGGGATCGTTGACTTTTTGAGCCATCTTGAGAGCTTCGTAAATGTTCTTCGGGAGAAACATTAGCTTTCCGTCGATGGTGACGGGATAGAGATGCATAGGCCCGTATTCATCAATATCGCCTGGATCAGCACTGTCTGGATTTCCCCATGTTGAAGAGATGAGATCGAAGTCCGGGGCCTCATTTATGTCGACTGTTTCTATGATGCATTCCAGCAGAGGCTCACCTAGAATTGAAGGAGATGAAAGCTGGCGTGGTCTTTTGATGAATGACAGTAAACGAATTGAGGCTGGTGAGGGAAGATTTGTGCATGGGGCGTTGGTGAAATCCATTGGAGGCGCATTGATAGAAGACATGATAACGAATTCAAACTGTGTTACTCAAGTATGACACTCTGTCATTTGATGGTAATTATCGTATCTTCACCCTCATTCTTATAATCTCATTACTATGAATCCTTCCGCCAAGACATGCATCGTGTGCCTATTTTAGTGCAGGCGGAGGGCGTTCTGCCTAGCTCAGCCCCTGTAAGTGGACACCATTCGCTGTCAGATCCGATGGACTTGACTCGGCTGCCTCCCCAACCACCTGATCATCTTCACATCCAGAAAGATAATCAGCGTGAGATAGTAGTTATTTTGCTCTACAATGTCTAACTAGTCATCAGATTTATTCCAACGTCCCAATACAAATTGTTCAATCCAGTAGCGTCTTTTTCTGGCAGAACCCCGCTGGGCTCACCAGTCAGCAAGTATCGCAGCGTGATGTCCCTGTAAGTCTCACTGGCGAAGAAGGCTAGGTCTGATTGACACTTCTTGATGACGGCTTCTTTGAATTGTTGGCGCGACATGGAGTCTGCTTTTGAACTTTTCGCTCCAGACTCAGCGACTTTTGTAATGGGTCGCCAGCCAATCTCAGCTAGTAATAGTCCAAAAGCGTAAATGTCATGGACTCGCTGGAAGCGTTGTTCGTTGCCTGTCTGTTTGGCTCCTGATTTGAGACGTTTGCGTATGTCGGGATGCAGGTAGACGACTTCAGTATCTCCCACCGATGCTGAGATGAATAGCTCAGTTGGTGAATCTGGTGGGGAGATTGCGAACCCTCCTATGATGGGTTGGCCAAGGTCGAGCGCCTTTGACTTTGTGTCCGTCTCGTCAACAAGGAATGCGATGTGCAGAGAATTGAGCCGTTCATGATGCCATCTAGTCAATAGGAAAGTGTAGAACCCCATTATCAACTTTGACGCAAGCCGAAGCCGCTGGTTCAAATATCACAGCGGGACGATTGACTTGCCTGCCGCTGCGGTTGGTGCCAATTTGGCTATCGAGCTTGCGCGCAGCATGGAAGAGGAGATGGCGCTGCTGCCGAAGTATTTCGGCGCAGTCTGTCATTTTTTTTTAGGAGAAGGTAAGTCTGACAAATTCCCGGAGGAAGGTATGGCAGATGGTAAGCAGGACGGTTTGAATTGCAATTGCATCCACTTTACCCTGAGAAGCTGTTCTTAAACTGAATACAAGAAGCATATCACCGTCAAAACTATGAAATTCCAGCAACAAACTTGCTTTCCCTCTCACAGTCAGCTTCTAGGATACACAAGTGCAAAGAACCACAAAGGATCTGGAAAGAAGTATTCTCCAACTGGAGAAGCTGCTATGGCGCCTTTAGTGATACCCATGGCAGTTGCAACATCTGGGATGCCGATGCTTTTCATTGTTAGGATTTCGATGTGGATAACCTATTGCAGTAAAAAAAGTGCCACTTTAACTCGCAAGATAACACGAATCACACATTTCATCGCGGTTAGGATGAGGACTAAGCAATCGATTATCTTGTTTTAGATTCATAGAATCCTGGTACAATTATCATGGAGCTTTTGTGGTGAATATTATTCGTCCCTCAACTGCAGCTCCATCTGTATCACTAATGATATCAGTAGCATCCGGACCTTCTGTTTCACGGATAATGCGAATCTGTTGCCGAGCGTTCTCTTGTAATTCAATCCCCAGCCGAGCCAAATCCCCACGAACTGTGTTAAAATGTTCATCTCCTATAAACCGTTGCTCAATAATAGCCTGGTGCTTTGCTCCTCCATGAATGAAACTTCCATTAATTAAGTGCAGGGCAGCGGGTATTTGTGTCTTTTCTCCATTCCTGTTGAGCTTCTCCAGGTGTCTCGAAGTTTGCGTTTGCGTTTCTTGAGAGGTCAGATTTTGTGGAAAGAATGGCCTGTTAGACGAGACCATGCGGTTTCTTTTCTTGCGGTTTCTTTTGCCACAGTTCGAACACGAACCACTAGTATGTGCTGTAACTCCATGAATCGGGTTTAAAGGCTCAGATGACTCGGAATGAACATTATAGCTACAACCAGTAGCTGCGGTATTCAATGTTTTGTTATCGGCCTTAAATCTTTTTGTTAAACTGTGCAAACTCGTTTTGGCTGTTGGTATTTGGTTTTCTTTTGTCTCATGGTCATCTGTAAACTCTGAGCTTGACGAAGCATGTCGTTGTTGGGTCATACTGTAAATCAATTTATTTCGATAAACGGAGGTCCATAAGCAGCTCTACTGCTATATTTATATGTTAGCAGCTTCCATCTTCATGGCTGTGCATGACCTCGGCACTCGCCGTCGAAGGAGCCACGCGCTTAGGGTAGGATTTGACTCATCTGACCGGATCATAGGTGTGGGTGTGAGCATCCGAAAAACAGCGGCTTCCGACATGTCATCAATCGATTTTATTGATTAAGCGACTGGTATTGGTTACAATGACTTTTAATGTCATCATTATTTCTAAATTGTGGAAAAATAGTCTCGAGGTCTAGACTTTAGAGTTCCCCGACTTACAGAATCCAGACCGTTCGAATTGCTGGACTAAGAATATGCGCAATCTAATCGGCCAGGTGACCCACCATCACAGTATCGCAGAACCAATGATTCAACAGATATAGACCCACTCGGGGCATTTAAGCCGGGTAGCTGGTGACACTCTCTGCTCAATAAAAGCAACCAAGACTTTGGAAATGTTCAGCTAAGTCTTGTATGTTTAGTATAAATACCCTGTTTGATTGGATGTGCCTGTACTGACAGCTTTCTCTTTCTCGGTTTCCAGGAAATCACCTGGAAATCCTGCATACAGGGTAATGTTATCGGGAACATTCTAAACAAAACTATTACACCATCGATGTAATTGGTTTGTTTGGCAAATTGCAGGTTGTTAGCTGCAGTCTATCAAGTCGTCTAGGTTTAGAGGCGCTTGAGAAGACGATCTCCTGGCACCCATTTCTGTTGTCTTGAGAATTTACAGAATCCTTCGTTTTGACACAAGGCGAGTCAAAAGGGCCTTTATTAGTGAAGACTAAAATTTCTGAAGAGGAGCAAACTAACCTTAGTTATATAATTTCTTAACATACATAATTACTCTAAACATTATTTCAAGTCTAACTTCTCCTCCAGAAGTTGTCTGCAGAGATATTCCACATTAAACATATATTCTTCTGTAAAGGAAGAGACAACAGCCTTGATCTATAGCCATTTTCAGTTTTAATGCAAACCCTATTAAAAGCCTTAAAACGGCTTATTTAACTGGCTACAGCTACAAAAGCCCTTCAGCACATGCTGACTGTACAGGGCTTAATGGGGGCTAACCATACAGTGCGGGCTTTCCTCAGACAGGGTGCGGATATTCTCGCTGAAGAGAGAGCAGGGAGGAATGCGCTTCACTTTGCAGCGCACTATTTCCTAAGAATCCTTCCAGAGATTATCCAGATACATGAAGAGTTCCCCTCGGACAAACAACAGGGGAAGAGTATGACTGAGATATTGGAGGGGCAGTGCAACTCTGGCCTTACAGTGTTTGCTCAACTCCTTGTTGAAGGATATGATGATGAGGGCAAACTTGCCGAGAGTCTACGTGCGAAGTACTTTCTAAAGCATGACTATAAGGTGAGTCGAGATGGCGCCTGGGTGACATTCGGGGGCTATCTTGTCTCGCTCGCTGTCGCCGATGACTTGGTACCGATCGAACATATCCAGTATTTTCTCAATCTTGATCCACTTCCCCAGTATGTAACTATCCTAACGGGCAAGACCTTATTAGCGACAGCTATCGAAAGCTTTTCAGGATGTAAATATCCGCATACTTAGAAAGACACTACTAAATTTTACAAGCTCGGGACTCGTATGACCTTGCATGTCACCAGATCACAAAAATGCTCCTAGCCAAGTATCCAGCTTTTGATGACGTCTTCCGCACCGCCGATGAAAAGGGCCGAACCGTGTTACATATCGCAGCTTATTGGTTTAACAAGACAGCATCGAGAATGATCAAAGACCATGCACAACCGCACTTTCCCAGCAAGAACATCCCATGGAATACAATAGCGAGCCGAAACACGGTTCTGGACCACGCATTACTCGCCATCAAAGAGAAGTCGCTTCCAGCGTTTGACAATGAGGTCAACAAAGTAGCCACACGTTCTACTCGGAAAACTGCTGTGGCGTGCTATATGTTCTTGCGCGACAATGGAGCGATGCATAATTGGGAGTTGGAGGGGTCTTTGGTAGCGTGAGTTTGACGGAAGAATGATGAACGTACTTCTAACAGGTATAGGTCGCGTTTAATCATGTACACGCCTGACTTTCAGAAGATTGGCCTTTTCTTGAGGCTCGCGACACACAGACTTGGGCTAGGTCCACCAGACGTCGACTTTGACAGTGAGTCATCCATTGATCAACCAATTCGTACATTTCGAACTCTGACATCAATAGGATGCATCAAAGTTGGTACTACCACCAGTCTCGATGGAAGACTTATCCGAGTTCCAGTCGTGGACCTCATCTGGAGACATGATAACTTCATCCTTAGATTCTATTCAGTTCGTATATCATCTCTGGCAGTCGAAGGCTTCCGTCAGTTTCACGGCTGGATAGAGAAGATAATCACAGAGACGGAGCCACGATGTTATGAGAGTCTGGGCCTGCCTGCTGGACTTGATAAGTCCATGTCGATCAATGCCGTTGATGTACTAATGTTAACTCCGTGTAATAGGGCCGTTCATGACTCCCACCTACGACCAACCCATACCTTACGCAAAAGACACGATGCGCTGGATCCGAGGGGGCCGAACTTGGACTGAGGAAGAACGTGATGACCTGAAAGCACAATTTTCTTCACTCTGGGATATTTTCTTCGGGGAGGTTGAAGAACAGTTCTTGTCTAGGTTTGAGATGGCTTAATTCCGATGCGGACTCCCAGATGCGGTAATTCTTAGTCCCGTTAGTGCCGCCGTCCGTCTATCTCCGGTTCTGTAAGCGCTGGAGCCTCAGCACTATCCCTAAAGAGACCTCTTTGGGAACAATACAATTGATACGTCCGAGAATAAATTCCGTTTGACAATAGAAATGCTGCAGTATAAGAGAGAAGAAAAAATAAGTAAGGATTCGTGGAATTGAAAACAGCACAATAATCATTACGAACAAACTGTACTTCCCTCATCTGCAAGAACACGATTGAGCTACTTCACCGTTCTACAGAGAAACGACATCCCCACTACCCACAATGCCTAAAGTTCTTATCATCGGCGCCACTGGCTACCTCGGCAGCAGAGTCTGCAACGTTCTAGTCAACAGCGGTCAGCATAGAGTCTACGGTATCGCCCGCAATGAAGCCAAAGCCAAGTCACTGGGCCTTGTCGAAGTCACCCCAGTCATCTGCCCCGACCCTATCAACAACCCAGACACTTATCTTGATGCCATTCGCAACTTCAACATCGACATAGTTGTTGATGTCTCTGGAGCAAATCAAGAGTCTGCAAAGTTCCTTGCTGATGTGAAAGCCGTCGGTCAAGAACGTTTGAAGAAGGCCAAAGCGGCTGGTCTCACGCACGTTCCGAAACTCGGGTTCATTTACTGTTCGGGAACTTGGGTCCACGGATCGAGTGATAAGCTAGTCAATGATATAGACATTGTTGGACCTGATGCCACGAGACCACCTGCTCCTCTCGTTGCCTGGCGTGTCGCGCATGAGAATGCTGTTCTTTCTGCTTCTGACGTCCTCGACGTGGCAGTTCTACGTCCGGCGCTCATCTATGGTGGCGAGAGTACTATTTGGACCGCCTTCATTCTTCCACTTCTCCAGGCTTCCCGAGATGGAGCTTTAGACACTATCCAGATCCCATTGAGCATTGACTCTCGGCCCGGGCTTGTCCATGTTAGTGATGTCGCCACCGGTTTCCAGAAAGCTATAGAGAAGCTTTCCCTTATCAACAGCACCTCGGTCTATCCCGTCTTTGACCTCGTGACAAGTCAGGAGAGCATGTCGGAGATCTTCACAGCTATGGGTTCACACTGGGAATTCAAGGGAAGCTGTGAGTGGGTAGGCCCTGGGGATAATTTATTCGCCGAAGCCATGGGAACTAGCCTTCGAGGTTCATCTGATCGCGCCAAGCAGTTGTTGGGATGGGTACCTACCAGACTCAATGGTTTTGTTGCTGACATGGATATTTATGCGGATGCCTTTGCCTCTCAACATTAGTAATGGGCTCTAGCTGGACAATAAGATTAACAGTCTGCCATACTAGCGTATTACGAAGACTGTAGACTTCGTTGGTTCTAGGAATTGCATACACAGTATTGATAGGGCTTCTTGCCGTATTTTCCACTCTTATGTGACCACCGTCTAACCACTACTTTCTCCCTTGTGAATCAATGCCCATCTCATAGACTGTCTCAGGCTCACGAGCCTCGCTTCCCGCCATTTCGTAAGCCAGAGAAGGGATTTGGACCATGGAGGGAGATAGTTGGCCCCCTCCTCCATGTGCATTCTGTCCGCTCGGAGAGACTGAACCTGTCATCATCGACATATGTGCGTCCAAGGGAGCCGGGGATACCATGCTGGGATCGTTGTAGGGTGGCACAAACCCATGTTGGGGATGATACGGGTATTGATTCTGGTTCTTCGGGGTGGCCATGTTGGGTTGGCCAGCCATGTTGTTCTGGTGCTTGTTCTTTTTCTGGCGTCCAACTAGACAGAAGGCACCAAGTCCAATCAGCCCGAGGACAGCTACACCACCAACAACGCCTCCAACAATAGCCCCAACAGGAGTGGACTTCTTGCTAGAGCTAGACGTTTCAGAAGAGGTCGTTGACTGACTGGGCGGCTGGGGTATCATGTAGACGGTGACAGTACTTGGACTTCCGGTAGCTTTGCCTTGGACAGTTACAGTGGCCGGTTCTCCCAAACCTTCCGATGATTCATCAGTCAGTGTCACCGTACTAAGACTTGGACTCTTCTGCCCTGAGAAAGTGAATTGAACATATTCGAGATCCTCAACCGTGGTGGATGCACATCCGTAATCGAAGATGCCACTGGGGTAGACATATGTGCGGCAGAACGGCCTGTTGGAGTTGGTACTAGGAGGCAATTTTAGCACTGGAGTCTTCAATATTGAGAGTCTTACCATAGAAGGTTGAATGTATTGCTCTGACAGACGTCGTCGCATCGCGTCGAATTAACAGCCCTTGAGGATTCGATGCAGGTGACATAAATCTGTGATCCACATGCAACTAATCCAAGACCACTAAATGCAGCCCAAGAACATAAGCTACTGCTGGGACAGGTTACTGGTGAATCTTTGTAGCCACCCACGTAGCCACAAGTCTCATCGGGCGCGATTGTAACGACGATTGTAGAGTCTTCTGTTTCTGCTCGTGGTTTTAATCCAGGGTCATGTCCAACGAGAAATTCCAATGGCTCAATTACCCCCAATGGGGCCTCCGTTAGCCGCGCTGGTGCATTCGGAAGGTGTCTTGTTTCCGCGCCATGAGCAATTTTCAAAGCATGAATGGCCTGAACGGCGAGAAGGAAGACGGCACTGGGAAAGGCTGGGAAATGCATCCCAAGCTCAAGCAGCTAGCGACCAAGGAATAAGCTGTGCCAAAATTGAAGGGCGTTTCTTTGAGTGTTGCAATATGGTGAGAAATGGCGACTATTTAGACAAGAGATCAGGTCACGCCAGTGAGGACAGTGGCTTTTAATAAGAGAGTCCATCAGGTTAACAGGGTCGGCTAACAGGCAACGCAACGACACTGGATAACTGAGAGGTTTCATATTACGTGATATTTGTGATGTGGCTTGCAGAATTTGGTGACCGGTCAAGCTTGATTCGTTAGGCGTAACGAGCTGAAAGATATGAACGCCATGTTTTAGAAGCAGTGGTCTTGGCACTGCTTGCACCCCAGGTAATGAAGCCTGTAAGGCTCTTTGCTATGTAAGCATCTACATGACAGAGGGTTGTTGAAAGGATGCTTGGCATCTGCCAAACCATAGCCGTAGTAGCAGGAATAAGAGAGGCAGAGACTTGGATTTTAGAGACATAGCCAGGTTGTCAGGCTCCGTAAGCTCTTCGAGGTCTTTGATCAGGCGACTCTGATGGAGCCTGTGTGGCAGCTTACATGCATGAGATGCCATGTCGCTGGAGTGAAGGCTTGGAGCGTCGTTTGTTGAGCCTAAGCCAGCTAGGCGAATTGAGATAAGTGGCTTTTCCACGTCCTCTATGGAGATTTAACTACGCGCCTAGTGACAGAGAGCTGATATAAAGGCTGCCAACTGAAGAAACTATACTAAGTCATCGATTTCCACTATCCGAAAAAGCTCCAGAATACATTGGAAGGGCAGCTCATTCAGCTCGCGGCCTGGCGAGCGACGTATCTTTGCTACCCAAAGTGGTGTTCACTTTGACATTAAGGTATCCAATCACTATCCTTCACAAGCAGTGTAAATCCTACAACGAACATACGCCATACCCATACTCCATGTCAGCCCTCCAGTTGGGCACGTGAGTAAGCACGTGATGAGATAACAATTTCAAGAACAGACAGAACCAACAGACAACAAATACACCCTGGTCTTATCCAGAGCCAGTAGGTGATAACGATCTATTAATAGACTCTAGAGTCCAACTTCCATAACCCCGCACGTTGAGCCAAAGTCAATATTAACTCACAATACCTACCTGCATAGCGGCACCAAGATAAGATATACGCAATGAACGACATACGTCAAATACACAGAGCAAAATGCCTCGAATTCTTCAAAGAGCGTTATGCATACCGTAAAGAGTACCATGGTCTGACGGCATACAATATGCCTACCAGCTCAAGCTGTCCCATCGATCCTCTTTTGCCATATCTACTAAATGACAAGTCGTTCTACCAAGCAAGACTCTACGCCTCTGACACTTTGGGAACTTTTGAAATGGCAAAAGCCCTATGGGAAGCTATGGGCATGAGCCCCGGTGACTACACAGTTCTCCTGGATATGTTATCAAATCTAAGAAGTTCATTTTGGGCAATATATCATGATGAGGCATTTTCGAAAACAACATACCCTCGCTACCACAGAGAAATGAGTCTTGGTGAATTGGTAGCTGCACTCATCAGATGACCCAAACGATATCAAGACCTAGGGCATCGCAGTATCGTAGCTACGATGCAGACCTACAATCATTACCTTTTGGGACACTATTACGGTAAGTTATGTTCAGAGCTCGGACACGACCCTGGAGATGCATGATACTAACATAAGAGTGATAGGAGAGTTCTGGAATTTCAAGCCATTGAGACAGAACAATCACATGTTCCCTCTTGAATTCGGTCTCATGGTCTACATGGAAGAACAATGGAAGAATATTGCATGGGTCTTCCTAGACTGTGCAGTTTCCGCGATTCCAAACTTGGATATATTAGGAGATGTGGAATCATCGTTGATGGATCGCATAGAGAAGGATAAAGTCTTTGGCCAAAGTGAGAAGAGAAACACCTCGTTCCGTTCACGTACTTTTCTCGTCTCCCGGGACTGGTAAAACACGACAGATATTTGAACTATTGCAAAAGCAGTGGGGATTTTATCTTCTTGCCCCAAACCTGGCCCCCACAGCGGAACTGTCAAAGACTGATCATGGAGGCATGGACACTATAGATACGAAACGATATTCGGTATCGAGAGACACTTATACCATGTTTGAGAATTATCCACAGATGATTCCAGAGTGGATTTCCGAAAACACCAACATCTTCCGGCCTCTTATCGTCGCGCGTGTTGCTCTGCTTTACGAGTTTTTGCGCAGATACCCTTCTCCAACACCAAGATAATGGCTCTGGCTGCAGATATCCTGTGATAACTGCGATCCGTTCGATGCCTTGTATAGACTTTTCAGGTTGTCGGCAGACCAGTATCTATGGTGGGATGAATATGTCTACGTTTGGGCAGAAATACCGGGCTTCATCATACACGAATGCTACAACTTTCTCAGTAGACATCCTACTCAGTTCTTTAAGGGCTCGTTGTATCACTGTTTCGATGAAGCACAACTTACTCTCGACGACCCTCAGGCTTCCTCGATGCTCAGTCACCTTTACGCAACACTCACATTAATGTATATTATACCATGGAGTGGCTTTAACACCGAAGAACTCGTTGACGAGCATATGGAGGATCAAGAGAGTGATGCAAGATCATTGCAGACCAGTGGTGAGATGCCATATATAGACCCTATCTTGGTGATTTCAGGAACATCACTTCGCCTGGAAGTGCTTAAAGAAAAGCTTGCCACCTACTCTTCGGATGCATGGGGTGAGGGCGAAGAAGCAGTGATGAAATGGGACAGTTATCGCATTGACGACACGTTTCAACTAATTGCATCTGAAGATAACTTTTGGGCGCTCTACGAGAAACATACGATTGATGTCCTCAAAGAATTCAGAACCTTTCGAGGTGTAAAGGAAACTGGAACTTGGTCAACATTGCCCCTTTTGAGCCGCAGTGGTCGGCCCTTGCCGTTTGAGTTATGTGAGGTTGATCTCGATATAGTTGAGGCATTGGCACGGAGACCATTGGACGTTCCTACGACGCAAGGGTTTCTGGCCCTGCTTACACAAGCATATTGCCTGATGGAGAGCGACAAGATTTCTACTGATACCCCACGGATACATCTAGAAGAGCTTCTCGAAAATCGAGATTCAGAAGCTGTTGCTTCGCTTGTTACTCTGAGTCTCGTCCAACTCCTCAAGACCGATGCAGTACCAGGAGCGGATAGTTTGGGTCGGTCGTTGCTAGAATTACTGGCCGAGCATGCAAAAATCGCTATAGAGAAAATGGCTTCCATCATCCAGAACATATATTAGCGAGTGGCGACTCCCAATACATTGCTCAGTGGAATAGCAGCGACTTTACACACTGGTCTGAGAAACCTTCACATCCGAAATATGATCAAGTCGCACAGTATTGGTCAGCGCGGACGATATAGATGGTCAACGGTCTACATCGAGGAGTTGATGATGCTTTATCCGCGTTTGACCGCCCCAGAATCGACTCTATCAAAGATACAAATGATCATCAAGGAGGCAGAAAGCGGAACGACAGCTGCAGCCATCGATGCTCTTAAAGGCCAAATTCGCAAGATGAAATCATCTGAGAAGGAAGACTTAGTTCAAGACTTGTTTCGCGCTGGAATCAGAGCAGAGATGATGAGCTCTTCTACCATCTTTCTGAAACCAAACTTTGCACAGTTAGTCACCTACGGATTTGCATTAGTCCAGAAGGACGGAGACACCATAAGGCACACGTTTTCCGAGCCGATAGCTGTTCGAGCTGTGATGCAATATCTTCGAACGGAAGGAGGAAACGAGTATCAAGATCTCATGTTGCAGTGGCTTGTCCATACCCAAGATGATTATGAAGTTCGAGCAATGTTTGGGAAGGCTACGGAGTGGTTCGTTACAATGGTAAGACATATCAACATATCAATCAGATGCATCAGGTGCTAACTTATGATGTTACAGTCATTCGACCGTTTACTCCGACGTCGAGGACTCGATCAAACTGGCCAACCAAGTCTCTTGGAAAGGTCCTCCCAACGTGAGACCTTATTAAAATATCTATCAGAATCTCTTGTCATCGATTCAAAAACCCAACAGATGTTCAAGCTGAGCTCTGTGGTTAGGATTAGTGACTTTTTGCTACCTGAATCGCGGACACCTTTCAAGCATGAGACTCCAGGTACGATCTGGGAATGGATGAAACAACAACGATCAGGCGATCAAGTCTCTGCGCCTACGTTCATGTTTCCTGATATCAAAGCTGGTCCAGATCTGATATTTCTATTGCAGAAGCAGTTTAGAACTCTGCAAGACACAGTGTACGTGAATCGAGACCAATCGGTCAAGTCAATAAACTTTTTATTATATCTCAGGTAAGTCTCCTCAAGACCACTTTACCAGACAAATCGAGATCATATTCTCACTTGCACTATAAACAGATCAAGACAGGCCGGGGAGCCCGCTTCGAGGATGCGATGGAAACGTTGTGAAATTGTAACTGGCATAAAAACCTGAAGAATGCTAGGCGGGAAGCTGAAGCCAGAGAACATCAACAGTGGGGAGACACTCCATTTATATTACTTCTGGTTTGCACAGGAATTACGGTTAGGCAGACAAGGGTGCAAAGCTGGATACGGAAGAATCACAATCGGATCAAGGCAAATCACTTTGTCCGCGTTTTGGATGAGAGTGTTGCTAGCAGCATCTGGGGAAGTGACTTTGCAGCGCTGGTTGATGCTATAAGGAGAAAAGATTCGCAGAAGGGCAAAGGCTGGGAGCAACAGATTAGAAAACATAGCTAGAGGTTCATGTTCTTGCGATGTTGGTCTCATCATAAGCCTCAAACAGTCTTACCGAGTAGGCCCACCATGGTTAAATTGATAAGGGCACAGTTGGCGCAGAAGTAAGATGCACCATAGCGATAATAAAAGTCTAGATAGACAAGAACATCAAAGGAATTTATTCCCTGTGCCGTCCCAGGGGCTGAAATGGACTCCGAAACAGCCAGGGCGCTTAGCCCACCCGGCAATTGGATCTGATTCAACATAATGTTGACGCTTGTCGAGGAAAATATAGCCTGCAGCGGTTGAGAAAAGAAGAAGAAAAAAGGAGTAATGACTCGCTGTGTATGCCTTTCCTTGCCCTCTCAATACAATAAACCACGTCCGAGCCTTTAACTATCAGATCCTACCCAACAATTTCTTGGGCTTTCATATAATTACACAAGAATCTACGCATTTGACATTGGACTCTTACACTTGTGTCCCGTGCAGCATATTCGTTACAAGATACCTATGACGAGTGCAAGCTCAAGACGCACGAGATGATACGTGAATGTTGTTGTCTCGAGTCGCGGGGCAATTGGGAAGCTTGTGGAGTGAAGGCCAACGTAGTTGTCACCGACAATTACAGCAGCCACGCAAGAAGTGCGAAAAGAAGCAGAACCAGAAGAGCAAGAAATAGCTGTGCATTACTGTCATGGCCCTCTCCATGAATCAGCATTCCGTATTGCTCTGAAAACCTGCCGTTGCCTCCGCCCTCCCTCGTGTAGTCACTGTATTCACTCAGCATCAGTGCACTTACTCTCCCTATATAAATAAACTGCTTCCCACTCTCAAGTCATTCTTTTCCCATTACACAAAACAATCCACCAACCCAAGGTACAACAACAGCTTTACAATACTATACTTGAAATCACCTCACCTTTACAATCACACGATGTGTATCAAAAGCGTTATAGTCGACAAATGCGCCACTTGCAAGGACGAAATGAAGACGCACACCGTTGAAACTTTCTGTCCTAAGGCAGGAGGTAAATTCGAAGGTTGCGGAAAACAGGCTGAGGTCATAAACAGCGAAAGCTTGGACGATATTTGCAAGAAGTGTCGCAAGAAGGCAAAGAACAAGGAATGATAAGCCTGAGAGCTGATGGTCTATCTTTCGGGATACAGTGATTGCTTTTGCGGCATTTTGCAGATGCCAGGCTAGCAATACAAACAACAAGCTTCTAAACTCTCTTGCTCTAACTCGCATGGTCTTTATAGGTCTTTTGCCATAGGAAGCTGGTTCTTCTCACAGCATGTCTTGTCGCGAACAATGTGGATTCTCCTTACTATCCCTTTTGTTAGAAATCTATCTGAATATCTATGGTTACCCACTCGTGTCTTAAATCATATGCTTGCTGTGTTAAGCTTCTGCGAGTTCGGGTATAAGTCCCCGAGGGTCTAGTCTTCACCATGCTCTTGTATTCGCACCGAGAGATATCTACGTTTCGTCTCGCGCATACAGCTGACTCGAGGACTATACCATGGAGTTACGACTTCACAGTTCAGCCAATGGCACCTAACCGTTGCACCTCAAGTCCCCCTTCACAGCCTCTTCTGTGGCGAAAAATATGCGTTGCTATATCAAGCGTTGGTTGTCCAAAGCGAAGGCTATTGGACGCGCTGACCATTTCCTCAACGGCAAGCAAGGGCGATGCCTGTTGCACTTTTCCGTCGTTGCTGACACACCAAGTCCTGAGACGACTCAATATTTGATTGACAGTGGTGCAAACATAGAAACAAAGTTCGAGAAAGCGTCGTTACACCAACGGACTTGGTTCCTAACTATAGTTCTATCGCGAGGGGTTTATAAGAAAGCCAACTTACATCTAAGTTTTAATAAATCAAGCCAGCTATTATTTCTATTCTTATCTGATGTCGATAAGGTAGGATTTGGGGTAAGGCACTGCGATGGGGCAAAAACTTTTGTTACCGATGGGACCTGGCTGTTGGGCAGGGATACAGATCCTAACCCCCTGAATGATTACGGATACACAATCGGGTTTTAGGGCTGAAGATCACCCTCGCTAACCATAGGCAGTCTGCCAGCCCAAACCAACCATTGCGTCTACCTACCTACCTCAATTAGACTTTTCGGCTTCCTCGGAGTAATTCTGTTTCTAGAGGGACAGTTACACGAGTTTGAAGACTTTTTGAGGACACGGCAGTCGTTAAACCCGCATATTAAATGATTCAGCAAATATTTCACCAATTCCAAAGAGCACAAGCTTCACCGCTACTCGCGCCAAAGTTTCACTAGCCGTGGTCTAAATGCTGACTGTCGTATCCGTACTACCAATTCATCACCCTCAGTGCCAAGAATCAGGTGACTTGAGAACAAATTGTAATCCGAATTTGAGGCATTAGAATCCCAGTACCTTTACTACTTTCACCACCCATCAATCTTCAGTGCCAAACATGGGTGCTACGATCTCCAGCCTAGTGGGCGCGCCCAAGCGGCCCCAGTTTCCTACAATACCCACTGACCAAGTACTTCCTATGCATGCCTTCGATGATACGCCGTTTATGCGCAAATGTCCAATGCTCTGGACGATACGGTTCGATGAGATCCTTGACGCCGACATGTTGAACGAAGCGCTCTCCAAACTCTTTGAGATGGACGGATGGAGAAGACTTGGCGGCAGAATACGCCTTAACGTGAGCGGATTCATTGCCAGCAGGTGCAACTAACTAACAATCACAGGACCAGGGCAAAGCTGAAGTTCATGTTCCAAAGGAATATTCAGCACAAAGACCAGCGGTTTACTTCACCAAGGCTGCTTATGACATGCCCTTTGCAGACCACCCCGAAGCATCCAAACTACCCACTAGATCAGATGCAATCGCCTTCTTTCCAAATCCCGCCGATTTCCAATCAATCGGTGTAGGTCCTGGTGCACCAACAACATTTGAGGACCTTTGCGCCACCGATGCACCGCAATTCTCGCTGCACGTTGTCACATTCCAAGACGGGACACTGGTATCACTTACCTTTTCACATATGACCACTGACCTAGGCGGATTGTCATCGGTTCTTGAAGCTTGGTGTTTAATCCTAGCTGGAAAGCCTGAACAAGTTGCTAAGTTCCCAGGATACAAAGATGATGTTATGGCTGGGCTGTACCGAGCTGAAAGCACGGAGAAATCAAAAGTCGACGGTTCTCTTCTTTCGGGTTGGAGGCTTGCAGTCTGGGCTCTTAGGGCGGCTTATGACGGGTGGATGTATCCCCTCGAGTGTCGAATGCTGCGTGTGCCAGCCAAGGCTATCAACGCCATGGTAGCCGAAGCCAGAAGTGAAGTTTCACTTGAGAAAACTACCGACGGCAGCAAGCCATTTGTTTCAGAGAATGATGTCATCCTGGCCCTCTTCAACCGCTCTGTTGCTAAGAGTATGGGCAGAGGTCGAGCCATCGTCACTCTCATCGCCGTCAACCCCCGCGATCGTCTCAAAAACCTTTTCCTTCCCGACTCAGCATACGTCCAAAACGCACCCTGCGGAGCATTTTTCTACTGTCCCGTCAAAGACGCACAGGATCTTCCCCTCGGAAAAGTCGCCATGCTTTCCCGCCAAGCCGTCGTTGAGTACTTGACCGAAGGACAAATCAAGGCTGCAGCCAAAGCAGCTTATGAGTCCATGATCGAAGGTGGAAACCCACCTATCGTGGGTGATACGACAACTTCAATGATTATGTCGTCTAATTGGGCCAAGTCGGGGTTCTTAGATAAGACTGATTTTGGACCTGCGGTTGTAGGAGGGAGTGAGGGACCTGCGAGGCCGAATTATTATCATATGGGAAAGCTTACGCCTACTATATTTCCTGTGTCGGTTGGGATTAATATGGGACGGGATGGGGAAGGAAATTTGTGGCTTGGTGGTGACTTATCAGCGACTTCGTGGGCGACGTTGATGGAGCATTTGAAACGGTATGAATAGCAAGCAAACGCTTCATATTACACAAATAATGATAGAACCATTCCATCTCAACTCGCATTAATAAAAATCTTTTATATATTAGATCGCTTCAGCCACAACACCTCAAGAGACATGAGAAATGGAAAAGGGATGCCCTAACATCACGGAGGAACCAGTGGTCAGAGGGAGAACACGGGTACTACAAACTTCACCTCTGCATGGGTGGCTATCCTCGACATATATTATTGCAGAGTCTTACACCAGAGGACTTTAAACATTACACACTCGAGGCATTCTATCAGATCATCACGGCGAAACAGAAACCAGAGGACTGGTCAGAGCAAATAAACAGTTTTCTCCATCTTTGTGATGATTGGCAGTAGTCTCTGAGGAGGTTTAAAAAGTGTATTTTATGAAAGCTATAATAATAACCATATAGCTTTATCTAAGCTCTTTGAAGGTCTATATAAGAGTCGATGAGTTATTAATTGTAAGAAAGATATCATAATGTAACTAAAAATGTTAAAAAATATTAAAAGGAAAATCTCCGGTACAGGGAATCGAACCCTGGGCTCCGCGGTACTGATCTCTCAGGTTATGAGAGCGCGAAATGTTAGCCACTACACCATACCGGACTTGGTTGCCAGAAGTTTAACACTGCCGCTTCAGATTCCCTCGAGCTGCAAGGAGAGTCGGAAACATTTCCAGTAGGTAAAACGATCAAACTTATCACAGCGATACTTCCCTGTTTCTGTCAATTCTCTGTAATGATTCAATTTCACAGCCACAAGTCTTCACTTCAAATATCTGGCTTATGACTTGGACATTATACCAGCATGCCTACGGTCACAGGGACGTCTGACTGAGTCTTGGTTGTTCTGCAGAACTCGTGGCTATGCTCAGTATTCAAGGACTTGTTCCATACGAATACTGCTATTCATGCAAACCGATCGCTGAGTAAAAGAATTGCTAGTTTTCTCCATTTATAATATTACTAATCGCAATTGGCTAAATCTGTTACTCCCCGGAAGGTCTTGGCATATTGAATATCCCACCACGTCAAGTCTTCTTCACTTCTCAACGTTAACCCTGATGGAAGCTCTTTCATGGGCGGCACTCTGGGATCTGGTAGAGGTCGCAGATGTGTCTTCTTTATGAAGAGAGCCTTCCAATAACATATTTCAACTGCCGCTGATGAACTTCACCTAAAAGGATGGAAGGATCTCAAGGTCGGGTAGTGGGCAATGTACTCGTAAGAGCTTACATTCTTTCATATCCCTGAATAAATTACATCCCAAGGAGTAACCCAGCTAATCAGTATAAGCAATGGGAAAGAAGAAGGGTAAGTTACAAGACTTATGACTTCATATCCACGGGTTCGCGACACTTCCAAACCCCTGGCGTCCTCCGCTCTGAGCAGAATTTGGCACAGCACCAGTTCCTCGCCAGCCTCCCACGGTAACAATTACAGCAACAATCATTTGCATACCAAACATAAGCACCAGCCTAGTAGCGAATGTTCCAGAAACGGGATCCAAGCTCGAGTACGGGGTGAAGGAGTATGTCAAGGTGTAGCCAAGTCGAACAAGCTGGAAAGGAAATGCCGCGCATGCCGTGAGAAGCAGGAATCTGGCGGGTATGAAGTTTGGGTGCGACTTCATGGCTGTGACGCGCTTCCCTGTCCACCAAAGCCACCATCCAACACCAAATATCATGACAAATAACATCATGCAGGTGCCGATCTGGTTCAGATGTTGCGAGAGGACGCCACCGGGGGCTCCGAACTTGGGTGCTCCTCCATAAGTGGACAGTGTGATGCCAGCTGTGATGGAGAGATGAGTGACGGCGAGAAGGATTCGTTCGGTCCATCGTTTTGGGGGTAGTGGAAGTATGACATTTCTAGATGTCGAATCTTGGTTATCACATATCTAATGGGTTTGATATCATTCCGGCTTACACTTCATAGATCAACCCAATTATAGTGAGCGACAGACAGGCAATGCTCCCAGCGGTAGTCATGATGATGACCGCGTTAGGAATCTCGGGATCATTGCGCTTGGCAATCTGGTATCCATCCGAAACGAACCGAAGTGGAAAGTAGGATAAAAAGATTGGCCAGCAGGTCATGCCAGCTTTGCCATGTTTCCAAGCAAGCGGTATCGCCGGAATGAAAAGAACCGCGTAAAGGACCAGCTCTGCGATGGCAAGATTGGTCTTGTTTGCAGACGGAGGATCCGGAAGTGCAAAGGCCGCCATACCAAGTGACTTGAAGAAAATGAACTGATAAATATGCAGGTCGATTTTGAGCCTCTATCAAACAAAAAATGAGAAGAATCTAGGAAAGGAAAAGTATGGGTTATACTTGAGGGATGTCGAAAGACGCTAAGTTTAGACCAACGTTGGAAACCGTTACCGAAACCGAAACCGAAAGCTTAAATAGGGGCTGGAATACCACGAATACTAGTAGATCATGTCGTATTTGGCTAAGCATTGACATCTAAGCCTTTAAGAATTCGATCAAACAGGTCGTGCTGACTTATTGGGGATGGCGGTCAGCACGGTGAAACGCGGCTCTGACGACGTTACGATGATGGGGAATAGTGACATCAGATATTATGCACGACCTGAACTGAGACAGTGAGGCAATGGCGCTAAGAGGAGACGCGCATCTTCATTAGCGTCGATCAATGTCTTGATCAGTTAGTTAGTCAGTCAGTCAGATCTCTGCTAAGGCATCAGTTTTGGCTTATCTCAGACCGGGTAGAGATAACCGCCTAGCCAAGATGCTTTACCCTTCTTCAAAGTGCCGAGATACAATTACGAAAAGACGATGCCATACTGGAAAAAGGTTAAATTGCATCGTCTAGACTTTCATATGATTTGGCTCCTTGTTTTCCAGAGATATAGGCTATCAAGGTAGGCAAACGCGCTCAAACCAAAACATGGACGAGAAAACCGATGACAACTGGAACATTTCCAAATTCATCTTCAACATATGGTTACACATACCACAAGGGTTGTGGAGTGTAGATGTTGAAACGTACCCGGCGGAAGATGCTGAACTTGGTATCAAACTGCATCCCGAGGAGCCCAGCGTTTTCTCCTTGTGCTGAAAAGCAGCTGCCTACGGTTGATTCAGACATGCGATGAGCTCGCATCGTATTCGCAGCCCTTGTTTGGAAAAGACGAGATTCATACCCTAGGCTCTTGTTCTATTTTCGATACTGCTTAGGTATGCAGCAAAGGACTGTGATCAGCACCAAGGATGTTGTAGCCGTCTCAAGCCATATCGAATCGTGTTGTGCGCTGCGTGGTTTCATAATGGTGTAGATGGATAACTGGTGTCATCGGTGTCTAAAATATCGTTGTCTATCTTTTTGCTGTGACCGTGTCTTGTTATAGAATTACAAAGAGCCCTCGCTCTGCTGGTGACGTACATCAATCAGATGGAGGCTCGGGCGCACACCATCAGCGCAGGTCTAACAGGCATGAGTGGTAAATTGATGAACTGAAGATGCTTAGCTTACCTGATTAAAATGATTTCTTTTGTTGAAATGATTTCAGAAGGTGGAATTTCCTTTGTTGTAATAGACTCGCATGTTGGCTTGCTTGCAGAGAGCTTCAAGCCTGTGGCGGCTGGCTTGCCAATGGCCAGATCCGTGAATCAACGAGGTGACGATGAACAGGCATAAGTGAGCCTCTTTCTCATGCACCTCTGTTTTGGCCTGTGCCACCACAGAACCACAAATGCGAAGCATCAACACCGCATGCCATCGCTTGACAAGATGACACCCCAAGAGGAACAGTCGCGCAAGCGGAAGAGTGGTGAGGCGCTGATGAATGCAGCTGCCACTGTCGCTCACAAACCTCGCATCAGGCGGCCCAGGATCATTCGCAGGCCCAGTAAGTCGCTACCAAGATTGCTCGATATCATTTTTCTAACGCCTGTGGGTTAGGACCTGATAATTGCTCTGAGGATGCTTCAGGCGCATCCGGCACAACATCTACTACGGATATCACTCCTCTGTGCCTCCCGGGTACCAATGGCTCGGCATGTGCTGGTTGCGGCTCGCCATCTCACCGGCTCAATATTTGCATGAAAGCAGGCCTCCTGGACGGTCTGATGAAAGGCTGCCCATAGTGCAGCACCCTCGACCACAGCCTCACCAGCTGTCCGGAAACAAAGCACGATCTACCCATGCAGCTTGAATTCATCCAGATGCGCGCCAACATGCCATCTTTCCAGCCGACGCAAGACTGGGTCGATGTCGTCCACGCTGCTGTCGCCGATGGCCACAAACCTCCTAACAGTTTTCCTTGGACGGCTCAGTTCACAATTAAGTTATACAAGTCTCTTGAGCCCTTCAAGCGAGACCTTGACAAAGTTGGTATCGACAGACGCGTCGGACTCCCCATCGATCCATACGCCAAGGACTGGGAGACTGTTCAGCGAAACTTTTCATAGGCGACTTGGGGCTTGGGCGAGCACTGGAAATACTTCGATGAACGGAAGGTTAGGTGACGGAAATGGGGCATAGGTCAGGCCTACATCAGACAGACAAAGGGACGGGATAATCAAGATGTTGGTGTTTGTAACATGTCCCATAGTGAGATCACGCTGTGACCTGCAATCGCTCTTTCATTCTTGACACTACAGTCTATGGTGAAATGTACATCTAAGTACCCGTGCTTTTCTTACTGCTGCATTGGCAAGGGAGCTTGCTCGCTCCACACAAGTCCACCGCGCGCTTTGACTCCCAGAAAATACTGAAGCAGAGTATTCCTCTCACCCTCGCCCCATCCGTTGACCATCACCGCCCACGACTGAACAACCTCCCAAACATCAATCAGAATTTCTCGTACAGGGACCGCGGGGTTGACTTGCGCAGACTCAACAATAGTCACAAAAACCCTCTTGTTCGTAGCGTTCATCTTGACAGCGATGCATGGCGGGAGAAGCTCATTGATGACGGCCAGATCTTTAGAAACATACCACTCCAGCGGGACCCTTGGTTCAACCTCGAAGGGGCCGACCGCGTTGCACTCGTTGAATGGCTTGCTGATAGCGAGATTCCAGAGCGCGTTTCTTATATCCAGGTCGGTATCAACTGCAAGTGTCTCGCCGATATTCTGAAGGGGAGCTGGGGACGTGACGATGAATTTGCTGTTGGGGTCAGCCGCGCGGGCGGCAACTGCTGCGTCGGCTTGGGCTTTGAGTTGTTCATTCATTCGGGCGATCCCCTCATCTTGCACCATTCGTGACTGGCAGTATCTCTTATATATGCCGTTCGGTTCTTCGCCTTGCGCAAGCACAGAAGGATACTTGACATGGGCCCAAGGCCACTCCGGAGCATCGTCGCCAAGAGGGTCAACTAAATTTCAATCAGCGCAGTTCTTTGGGTTTAATATCACGTAAGGGTAACTCACAGCACAGGCGCCACATGGTGCGCTCACACATCAGGCCAAACCAAGGCGAAGGAGCCACTCGCACACCAGTAGCGTAAAGGTCCTGGCACACTCTCTTGATAGCCGCTCTGCCATATTCTGTGATGATATGGCTGATCTCCGGGCGAATGAACGCAATGTAATCTGTGATGTGACGCCGGCGAACACCAGGCTGTTCCAGGTCCTCGGCAGTAGGGACTTGCCCGGCGTAGCGCTGGCCGGTGCTTGCCTCGAAGGGGCGTCGGCGGGGTGAGCACTCGAGATAGTTCCTCTGTGCCATCTTGAGCGGTTTTAGTTGCTGATGGGAAGAGTGAAAATGCTTTCGTGGCGTGGTGGTTGAGATTGTTAGGTGTGGTTACACAGCGCGGGTTGCTGCAGGTGGAAAGTTTGCAGAGGCTCATATCTGCGCTCTGCTTGGGAATTGGTCCGGCCTTGCTTACTTACAGTTCAAATGAAGACTCAAACAATTCCTCCAAACATTAGATTCCAACCATGTTTCTGTTTGGCCTTACGTTTACCTACAGTGTTAGATATCACAGTTTCAACGTCGCCTTGACTTCTTCAATAATGTCAACGGTTTCGATCCAGTTTCTGAAGCATGTTTCATACACGAAGAATCTCGGTGAAATATCTTTATCACGTTTTGTAGATGCCATGATGAGTTCGTTCCACGAAGCTCAACGCCACAAGGCAGCCACACCAACCTCAGCCTCGTAGGCTATCATGACAACTTCATTCACAACGTTGCAACGTTTATGTTTGTTCCGCAACGTTTTGCATAAACTAAAAAGGCTGTCATAGAGCATTTAATTGGAGTTGCTCGCCTCTTTCAACTCTAATTCTCCTCGTTGGCATCTCACAACCGTTCTGTCACAGTGCGTGCTGCCTTTCTTGTGTAATGCAAATGAGTTGAAGTGACATAAAGTTCATCATCATGTTTCATACTCCACTACGGCCCACTTCCTCTCGCTTCACTGAGACACCACAAAGCGCTGTATGTAGGGTCTCCTTCTGCCTGGCTCTCTCTCCCCTTCATCTTGTCTTCTCCTCAACACTGTTTTTGGCATTCGAGAACGCAACTAGGCGCAAGGTATTCCATATTCTCAGTCCTGGTGTCTCAATCACTCTAACTGAGCTCTAGATTCATCTGACCACAACCATGGACAACAAGACCCACGTCAAAAAGGATTCTCTGAGCTTCCAGGACCTCGCTCGCCAAATGCGCCGCCCAACCATCGTGACCCCGACCGGCCTCATGCCTCTCGGCGACGCCAGCACACTCCAGAAGGTCCCAGAGCTCAAAGCCATCGCCATCGTCGCCGGCGACCTTCTCTGCAGTCTCCGTCTCGAAAGCCAAGACACTCCGCCTCGAGTCTTGCCATTGCATCACGAATTTCGTTGCGGAGGTCTGCAACAATCTGCAAAGGGTCAGCGAGAGGCCATATTTGTGGTTTCGACTACCTACCGGGTCATATTTATAGGCACGGTCGCTTCTCCAGTTACAGCGTTGACGACGCTCGAGCTTATCAAGGAGTTCAACGTCTTCGTCGGGCAGCTACCCAAAGTCAGTTACGAATTCAAGACGCAAGCAGTGGAACTCACGATTTTGCAACTGCTGTTGCTATTTGTCTCGCAATCGACGAACCTCTTCGTAGCTCCTACGAATAGGTGATTGGTTTATCATTACACTGTGTATGGTCCACTTACCATTCATTTGCATCGCGCATACTGTCGTGGAGCATCCATAGCGAGGCCTGCCACCACTGTTCCGAGTGAGGTGAGATGGGACCAAATGGACAGTGTGATTCAGACAGTGAATACAGTGTTTCCTATATCCATTAGCTTTCAATAATCATCTTCTCTATGATGGTGACAGAGCAAGTTGAACTCACATCTTGGGCAGTTATCCGAACACTTGAACACAGGCTCAAGTGGATAAATGGTTTCGGACAGCGATGAAATGTGGCCGCACAAACAAGTAAAGGGTCTCGGGCTATTCACTGATTAGCATAGAATAACTTAAGACCAAACGCAGGCTGTCGACGATCGTTGCGGCTTGTTATTGTACGTACGAAGTTGAAGAGGGCGGTGTTAAGAGGAGATTGAAAAGAGAGAATTCCAAAGAACGAGAAGGCTGTATCAAGCTCACAGGATACGACCCACTTTCGTGCCGTTCCAAACTTCAGCCTCGACTTCAGCCTTACCTTTACAGCAGATAGGGCCACTGATATCTCCAAGACATACCTCATGGAGTCCTCATAGTCAAATGACTTCAAAGGTTCAGATCCTCATACCCTCGGGTGCCGTTGCCGTCAGTGCCAGAAAGTTATGGAACATTGGAGGATGACTATGAGAACAGCGAACAACAGACAGATGCCAGGGATGACAGTGCAAGATGATTGTCGAGTGACTCCTCTGTTCAGTATGCCACTGGCAGTCTTGGATTGAGTTGTCTTGAGCTACCAGTGGCAGTCGAACTGACTATTGTTCAGATACCGGACTTTAGTCTCTTCCTTTCTCTGATGTTTATCATGTCAAACTTCACTCCTGTTCTCACAAGATATCTCACCTTCGCATATCAAAACATCTGCCCCTTATCAAGATCAAGACACTCATAACAAATCAAGACACTGACTACACATCACGACTTCACCGCTATCATGTCTGATGTCCAGGATCCCATCCCCAACGATGAAGTGGCTTCTGACACATCCTCCATGATTGCCGAGACCGGCAAATCCGACATCAATGACCCTTCATCCACTAACGAAGGCGAGTCAAGCACCACCTCCCAACCCGTTCTCCCCATCCCCCCCGCCACCCCAGTCGTCACGATCAACCACGTTGGAGAACTTCGTCTCATCGGCATTCTTGACCCCCTTAACAGAGCACTCGGCTACTACTTCGATAACCCCCATGAAGAATTCCTCGTCCGCAACGTAATTGCCCACTCCAACCTCGCCGTCCAAGCCATCGTCTTCCAAGGCGAACGCAGCGCAGGTAATCACGTTGCCCGAAAACTCCCCTCTCTCTACCCCGATAGCGGTGTAAGAGAGTTCCACTTCGACCTCCCTTTTCGCGTTGCATGTCCTGCTGCGTTTATACAGCTGAAACTCCCTCTTGGTTTTCGACGCTGCTTCTTGGGACTGAAGCCTAAGGGCACGGTTGTGTACAAGTTGGCTAGGGATGCGGAGTGTCCCCCGAAATTGGTTAAGCGGTATAATCGGATCTTTGAGGCTTGGAAGGATGAGAATGGTGCGCTGCCTGAGCGGGAGTGTGATGTTGCGCTGATGGCGTGGCCGAGAATGGCGTATTGTGCTGGTGGGATGTCGTTGGAGTTTGTGCAGGAGCTTGAAGCTGATTCTCTTGGAGGCACTGACGTGGTCGTGTGGTGAATGGGATTTGGAAACACTGAACTGGTTGAGATTTGGGTATTCTTGTTGATGCTACCAGCATAGCCGTTTGATCTCACCGGAGAGTAGATGTCTGAGGGAGTGGATGAATTGGTTATTGGCACTTTTGTAAGGTTGGATACTTGATACCATCTGTAGCTGAACAGGTCAAGTCTGGATATCTGGAGGAGTTGAGAGATCAGAGCGCAGTCACCAAGCTAGTGCGTCTTGGGGGCTCGAGATCCACTCTTGCTTTGCTAATAAGGGACCATTCAAACCACGACGCGTTCAATATTCTCAGCCTCTCAGCCTGACTTGTTACGCCCAAGTGGAACGAACAACACGCATGATGCAACTAACTCTCAATGCCCGGTTCCCAATATTGTCAATTGTCTTGTCTTGTCTGATCTTATCTTATATCATATCACATAAAAATCTATCAATCTATACCATATACATCTTCCCCCGAGAAATCAATCAGCGTAGCTTCATTCGCCACGAACTCCTCTTCCCAAGTCTGCTTCTCCGAATGCCTTCTTTCTAAACCACGTTTTGATATCGGGAGTCTATCGCGCAGTGCATCTTGTTTCGTGTCCTTCGTTAAATCGCCTGCTTTGGTCGTCATTCCGTTGATCTTTGTCGTCGTGCCTGATTCAGCGTAGGTCGTCATTCCTGGTGGAGGGCTGCTCTTGCTGTCGGCTAGGCCTTCTCTTGCGCTGTAGGATTCCCCTTGCGTGTAGGCTGGTGAGGGTTCGTCGTCTTCGTCGTCGAGGGTCTTGGCGGGTCGTAGTTTGTCGGATTTTGTGGTGATGGTTGTGTCTGGTACACGTTCACTAACTCGTCAGTCTCCCATCACAACTCACTCAGAGTAAACAATTTACCTGTTTACACGCCAGTACGGTGACGCTTCCAACAATTCCAAATCCACAATCCCCTCTGCATCCAAAATCTTGGGGATGACATGTTCGCGACCAACGGGTATGTTCAAAATACTTCGTACAAGGCTGACAGCCTGTTCAGACACAGGGCCTGTGGCGTTCGTCTCGGGGTCCGTCATGATCCACTCGAGCAGCCGACGGGGGAGCACTGTCTGTTTCAGGATTTCCCAATTCTCGTCGTCGGCGTACACGGTGAAGCCGACTGTGTCTTTGATGTCGAGGCCGCCCATGGGGTTGACGGCGGTTATGAAGGCGCTGCCGGAGCGGTAGATCAGTTGTGATTGGAAGCCCGATGCGAGGCGGACTTCGGAGTGTTCGAGGGTTTCGCGGAGCCAGGTTGTTGCTTTTGGCGTGGATGTTCGGGGGCTTTTGAAGTGAACGGCGATGCTGGGGAGGTCAGTGGTGGAAAGGGAGGTTGTGATTTGGGGGGACGCACCGGAGAAGTTGGTCGGCTTTTGAGGAGAGCTCGTAGGGGAGTTCGATTGATTTAAAGTTCTCGTCGGCTGGTCCTTGGTCCTCAACGTGTTTTGAGAGATACCGTGAATCGAGACCAGCCCAGACGAGCAAGTTGTCGAGCATCCAAACAGTCTTCGGGTCAAAGTCCAACAGGTTCAACTTCCCTGTGAAAGCTTCCTTCAAATTCTGTCGATCTGCAACCGAAAACTCCATCGTCGAAGCACACAACAACACTCCATCCGCCGTCGAAACAGGAAAGACGTTACTCCTTGCGAACCGCTCTTTGTCAAAGATGTGACCGAACTCTGGTATCCGTTGACTCACGGCGACGAGAAGACCTCTAGCTGTGTTGTCGCGCGAACAGTCGGGACTCAATGATGAGACGTTCATGAGGGTGTCGAATATCAGACCCGAGTCGTTCTGTTTCACGTTGAGGAAGTTGACGAAGAAGTCGTGGAGTTCGGGGTAGTGTTTGCTCAAGTCATTGATTTCGGGGCTCTCGAGTTTCGGTGACCATGTGCAGTCGGCGGCGTTGAGCCATGTCACGGCTTCACCCGGCGCGATGGCGATGATGGCTTTTTCAGCGAACGCAAGTCTGTTCATGTTAGCAGTGAGATATCATGAGTCGAGGTTACTCACTTGAGATCTGCTGCATCGTCCGGTGAGAGATCCAGTCTCATCTTATCCAGGGCCCGATACAACTCATCCGTCAACCAAAGGTCCGCAGGGTCGAGCTCCGCATCAAAGTCGCGCTTCTCCAAGACATCGACGATCGTCCGATAGCTCGCATTCTGAAGCCGTAGCGTCTGTGTGTAAAACTCTCGTAATGACACGAGCTCCGACTTGCTGGCATCCCAATCTGACGGCACGGGGAAGACCGGTGACTTTGAAAGTGTGCTGGATATCTCGCACGTATCTTCCAACAAGCATTCGCTCAGCGGTCTCCATATTGGATGGACATAGACTAGCTGCTCCTTCTCAAACGTGGTCCTGGTCGCGTGAGCATGTCATCATGAATTCGATGACTATACATACCTGACTTTCTGTTGACTCGCTGCAGGATCTTTGGAGTCTTCACACTCTGCTTGTATCCGAAGGTAGAGCTCCAAAATGCGACGGGGAAATTCAACTGTTGACGCTTTCGTTCGTCGTATCCGTACCAACATCTCGAGAAAGAAATCTAGATCATCATGATACTTGGCAAACGCCCTAAGACACCTCCACTGCCCAAACCCCCCCTCAGAACGTATCGGCGGATCAAGTCTGAGAAACGGAAAGGGCTCTCCTTCCAGCATATATCGATTCCGGAGGTAGTGCAGCTTGGGCAGCGGGATATACGAGTTCCCCAGGGGTCTGAACTTGCCATCCTGGCAGAGCACGCGGATGGCCTTGATGTCGAACATGGAGTCTGGGTTCTCCTTTGCGTAGATCTTGTCCCTCTTCCAGGCCTGCTGGAGATAGTTGAGGAACTCCTCCGGGTGCTGCTTGCTCATCTCGATGCATTTGGGCGCTACGGAGCGACCCCGCTCGCTGAACTCGAAGAGCCGGGGCTCTGAGGCTCCGAAGCCTCCATAGCTCCTGGAAGAAGTGCTGCTGGTGTCTCCACGATCGCCGCGCAGTAATTGCATCGGAGAAGTAGTGTTTTGTTATTTTCGTCTAGGTGAAGGGGACTCCCCAGATTTAGAGATCTGGAGTCGGGTTGCAAGCAGACTCACTCACTCACCGACAAGTAGCCTTTGACGTGGCATTCAGTGGAGACGGTTACAGGGGGGAGGGCGGAAAAGACTAAATTCCGATGCACCAGCCACCAATCAGAATGTCGCTTGTCTCAATTTTCATCGCCTTATCGTGGAATGGTCTCCGCATCAGCAGCAATTGTTGTTGTCAATTCTGCCAAATCGCTCAGACGCGGAGAGAAAGACGTGACTTGGGCATTCGCTACGTCATTTCCGTGAAAATCATGATTGGTTTTGCCCCTGACTTACCCTGTAACTCTCGGAAGCAGATTTGTCAGCCTCTATGATATGATATTTACAGTAGTCATAGAATCTGATTAAAAATTTCTTCAATCTTGACAGAACTTTAAACATTTTTTCTTGATGGATCAGCAGGAGACAGGGGACTCTAGCGCACGACTAGGGTAGATCCGGGACACCACTAGTCAAGACAAGCTTTGCTATAGGGTGAGTGCAGTTTTATGAGATCGCCAGGTTCAATTGTGAATAGACTCATGCAACAAGCACGAGCAAGGCCTGGGTGAGTCAAAAATAAGCGCAAAAGTTCTATGTGGCATTCTTTCATTAGATAATCTTATTTTTATCTCAGAACAGGACAAACGAGATGAGGGTGATGAGATTGTGGCTTTGTTAGGTTTACTGCAGATTGTCAGCTAATGTTCAAAATGAGCGCTACACACCACAGGAAGTGAGACTGACATAGCAATCTAGCAACCATCATTAAAGACACATGGGGAAATCAATAAAGAATTGCTTTGGTAACACGAACAAACTGATCAATTTCATTTGTCTCGATCTACTTCTGCG
Organism: Fusarium acutatum; assembly: GCA_012932015.1. Taxonomy (NCBI): domain Eukaryota; kingdom Fungi; phylum Ascomycota; class Sordariomycetes; order Hypocreales; family Nectriaceae; genus Fusarium; species Fusarium acutatum. Next base: position 90,956 of record JAADJF010000237.1, on the reverse strand, counting down.
TCACGAGGGGTAAATTATTCACCAGTTCACTTCATGTTACCCGATGACCGTACCTTGACCGACGTTTAGCCATTACGGCCCGTCGTCGCGGATGATCTCTCACATGCTTATTACCATATTAGGAGATACCGCAAGCACGCTTAACCAACTTAAGCTTAGATCTCCACACTTCAATCCGAAACCAGTAACAACGCCAACTGGGCTGTGCCAACTTCCCCAGACCTCGAATATAAACATCAATCACTCCCCATCTTCAACTCTCAATCGTCACATTTTCAACAATGGCGACAGTTACACAGACCGATACGAGATCAGAGACATTTGAGCTTCGGAGCTCACCCAGCCCGACGCGGGATGTCCTCGATGACACTGAAACGCCGCGTTCATCGAAACCAAGTACCACCGAACTACTCAAGATTCTCAGCGCTGGATTCAGTTTCTTCGTCGCTGGCGTCAATGATGGAAGTATCGGTGCTCTAGTTCCTCATATAATTAGAGATTACAATGTCACAACGGCTATTGTCTCATCAGTGTGAGTAGCCATCTCCCTAACACAAATTACCCTCATTGACAATCACAGTTACGGCGCGAACTTTATGGGTTGGTTCTTCGGCGCTTTCTCCAACACGCACCTCTGCCAAGTCTTCGACCTCGGGTCAATGCTAACGCTGGGCGCCGTTCTGCAAGTCATCGCTCACGCGCTCCGATCATGGAAGCCGCCTTTTCCGCTCTTCACCATTACGTTCTGGCTCGCAAGCCTGGGTCAGGCATATCAAGATACACACGGGAATACATACGTATCCGGAGTGAAGGGGTCTCATCGGTGGCTGGCTTTCATTCATGCGATGTACATGGCTGGATGTCTTGTCGGACCTTTCGTCGCGACGGGTGTCGCTTCTGCGGGGAGTACGTCGAGATGGTACTTGTTCTACACATTCCCACTCGGTATTGGTGTTCTGAATGTCGCTTTCGTTGTCTATGCATTTTGGGACACTCTGAGGTTGAAGAGAAAGCAACCGCAGACTGAACGTACTCTGGAAGCTGATGAATCGCCCGCATCAAGAAATGACGATGCATTCTCATTGATGAAGGAGACTCTCAAGAACAAGAACGTCTGGCTCATCAGCCTTTTCTTCTTCTTCTTCCTCGGCGCAACCCTTACAGCCAGTGGGTGGGTTGTTGAATACTTGGTCGAGGTTCGCAATGGCGACATCAATCAGATGGGTTTTGTACCGGCTGGTTTCAGTGGAGGATCGCTACTTGGGAGACTATTTCTTGCTGAACCTACACATCGGTTTGGAGTTCGTCCGATGATATTTGCTTTCACAATTCTCAGCATCGGATTGCAAGTTTTATTTTGGCTGTGAGGCTTCTTTCGTAATACTGGAGATTGAGCTGACACTTCCAGGGTTCCCAACATCATCGCCGCTTCCATCGCCATCAGTTTGCTCGGCTTCTTCATGGGACCATACTTTGCCACAGTAGGTTTACTCCCTATCCTCAAAGTATTCAGCTAATCAGGCCAGGGTATCTCCGTTGGCTCGAAACTGTTCAATCCTCGTATTCAATCAACAGCTTTGGCATTTGTCTTTGTATTCGCGCAGCTCGGAGGATGTCTATTCCCAATCATCACTGGCCTCATTGCCGCCAGCGCCGGAGTATCGATTCTTCAGCCTGTTCTCTGTGCACTTTTGGTTGCTACGAGTGTTTCTTGGCTGTTCGTTCCAATGCCAAAGGAGGGTGACAATCCGACGCTGCATCAGGAGTAATTGAACTTGTGTCCTGGAAGAAGCGAAGTATTCTGCTGACTTGGATGTTACGTGCTGAGTGAGGATGAAGAGGAGGGCTTGGACTTATATGAGGGAGAGGATCTGGATGATATAAAAAAGGCGAGGCAGTGGCGGAGGGGCATCACAAGACGCGAGTAGCTAGTTAGCCTTGTTGAAAAAGCATAAAAGATCACTGACGGACTTGTTTTATCTACGCAGCATCATGCCTACTTGATCACTCAGTACAACACTGGTTACATCAATTTGACCCATCACATCCTCTTCTGAAAGAGTATCTTCATACCAAGTCTGCTTCCTTCTCCCCTCGTCGAATCTATCCCTGTTTCTTTATATTGGTAGTGATACCCAAGAACTGCAAGAAAGAGGTACGAGATAAGTCTGGCTCTCTATACAGAATTCTTTCGCCGATCATGGTTGGTATGGTCGACCCATCACGTCAAAGATTGCTCGGAGTGACTTCAACCGAACACTCCAATGGTAGTCCTTAGGCAGAGTGACAGGATTGAAATAGTCGTTTTCCTTAAAAATCAGTGTTGGAAGATCCTTGGATATAGAGGAAGTAACATACCAAAAGCCAATGCAGTTCAACGACAGTAAATCGATCCATGTACTGGTACCGAGTAAAGTCAATCTTGTGATACACTACCCACTCCCAATCCATCCCAACAAGAGCGCTGTGGGGATGAATCCCAACAGAGTAGTTCTCCAGTGTTCGATACTGGTCAGGTTGTCGAGGGGCGTCCCTGATCGCAGCGTGGTGGAAGAACCCTTTCGCGATGGCTTTGCGGATCTTGACGTGGTAGTCTTTGTCAGCCAGGGTTAGATCTAAGATTTCAGAGACGTCAAAACTTGCTTTGCACCATCGGATCAACTCCTGTCGCAGCTCTAACGCCTCTTCTAGTGACGCCGAGCTCAGGAATGTTTTTTGACATCACATAGCTAGCACCTGAGCTGACATGTTGCGTTTTCTGTGTAAATATGTGTATAGAGTGTTGAGCTCCGTCATGTGGTCCGAAAAGGGGACCATGAATTGCTAGTGTAGCGCCTCAGCTGTATATCGAGTGTCGTGTGATCTGAGGAAGATGGGGCTCTTCACACTGGCGAGAACAGCGATATCGATGAGTTCAGAAAAGGCAGCCCAACTTGATGGCCTCCTCGAATGTGTTGTACCAGATGGGATCGATTGCAAGGGCGGCGGCGGCTGTGCCGACTGGAGTGATAGTTCCGTCTTTATTGATAAGATTCCTGCATACGATAGTTAGAAGAGGAGAGGAAAAACAATGTGTGAATGCTGACATGGCTATGAGGTCCTCTAGTCCACGGAGATGGACTTCTCCGTGCGGAGGATCGAGGAAGTCGAAAGTGCAGACAAGCGATCAAAGACCTTGGGTGATGGCTATTCGCAACCCAACCCACGGCGGCAGGTTAGCCCATTTGCAACAATGCATGAAGGATGAAAAGGGAGCCGATGGGATGCTTGATTCCCCGGTATGGATCCTCCATCATACTTCTGCACCGTTCCCTTGCAAAGAAACATCTGTCCTATCGAATGTCGTCTCTCCAACTTATCATCAACATTCCTGCAACACGCACCCCTGGAACTCCTTTACCACTTGGTTGACCCTATCTACCACATCACAGCAACGGATATCAACAACGTCCAACTTGCGATTAACAACTCCAACTGGGATGGGATACCTCGATTTCCCAGTACAAACCAGTGCTACAAGCTATTCATGCAGAGGCCTGAGAAGCCAGAAGGTGGGCCAGATTTCGACCAACTCGCTGACTTTTACTGTCGAGCATGGCACTTTGAGGAGCGGAGAATCGCTGAGTCTATCAGTCGAAATTGATACCTCTCCTTTCGCGGCTGTTGAAGAAAAAAACCGCCAGCTTCAGGATACTCAAAGGTCTGGGCAATAATGTACAGGAGCGAGGAAGTTGTCACTATCCTGAACTCTTACGTCCAATTCCACTATGCGATCCTGCCTATTTACCCCAGCAGAGGTATGGTCATATCATTTGATCCTTGCAACATCCGCGTACACTACAAGACCAACATGATCAAGGAAGCGGAGAGCGTCCAGAGTGAGAAGAAGGAGAGAGACTGGGAACAGGACAACTACCGTCCCTCGAGGAACGAATGAACCATAGTGTTCACCTCCTGTTCAACTAGCTATCATCGAAGTTCCCCAAATAAATATCGCTCATGAGACATGAACTCACCCTTGTCGATGTCTCCTCTGCAGGTAGTGAAGGTATAATACAAGTTCCCCCACGCAATCGAATCTCACAAAGATCTCAAATACCGCCAAGATCTTCATCCCTTATGATGCTTAAAGCCAACTGCCCATGCCTTTGCACTTTCCAACAATGGTAAATTTGTTCGATGCGTTGGGGTGAGCTGTTGGGTTCCGTATTCACAGCTGGCAAGCTTAGGAAGAGAAGCTGATGTAAAGATTTTATTGACAGTAATTACTTTATAACAAGTCAATGCAAACTCTCCTGGTATTGCCAGCAGCGGGAGCATTGTCATCTGCGCCCAAGATAGCTGGGTCTTGGCTACGTCTAGTTGTGATACAATTGACTGAATGGCCCTACCATGAGATTCTGGAGGATAACGATGGGAGTCACTTATGATTTCGATTCGTGGCGGTGCATCTTTCGCAACGGATATGATGGCGACTAGTACGGGAAAAGAGCCAAGGTTTGCAAGGTAAGCAAGATAGTAGAAATGATAAAAAAAAGTGTACACTTGGGGTAGAGCTAGTTGGTCAATCTAGTGAGGGTCCTTGCTATCTGCGGCATGGTTGGCACAAGCCAGCAGGCAAAAAGGTACCGACATATGTTGCCTACCGGAGTGTGGGCGGTTCCGCGTTTTCTGGAAAGATGAATGAAGCTAGCCGTGGTTTGAGTTTGGAGGAGACAATTCGCAGCGACAGGACTCCCGTGTCTGATTCTTTATTCGGTATCCTGGCTGGGACCAGAGAAGAGAGAAGAGAGAAGAGGAACAAGACAAATAGATTAATATTCTTTGAGTGTACAGGGATAATCCTTGTCCAACCCCCACCAACCGACTGCGGGCAAACGAAAGTCTGATGAGAACCCGATCTGTGTCTTTTCTCCCGTCCGTGGGCTTCGCGCTCAAACTCACCAACAGATCTAGGGCCATACCTTCTGTATTGGCCTTTGCCGCCTCATGACTCACCCTGGTTTTGAAGTGGAGGGTACCGACAGCCTCACTCTGATCCTTCAGTATGCCGTCATCTGCCGTCCTAATGACAGACGCCCTTGGAAGATGCCCCCGATCCCTGATGAGGTTGATGCACTCAAGTAACTTCGCGGTGTGATGTAGACATGCTCAGAACCTTTGTCGACTCTCTGAGATCTTCGCAAGCCACTGCACGAACGAGAGCCCTCCACGCTGCGTCAAGGCTCGTGACCTCAACCCTGATGATTCCCTCTTTCGGGAACAGCTGGATGCGATCAAGACCTACCTTACCGACCAGAGACACTTGATCTTTGTGATGCTGCAGCTAGCCAAGGTTGTTTGAGAGTCTCCCAAGACAGAAGGTCATTACACCACGAAAGAGCACGGCTTCGATGTCTACAGTGTGAACAAGCTTGATCTTCAAAACACCCGCAAGGTTCTTGACAGTATGGAGCTTTACTGTGGAGAGGGAAGCGAAGCGGACTTGTTTGAATTTCTCATGGATATGATCTTTTCCCGCTGTGTGGCTCAAACTAAACTTGAGAACGATGCTCCTCATGACTCGGAAGAACTGTCAGATCTGATCGTGGCAGGATCCATGAAGAGAGGGCGGGAGATCATCAACACTACTTTCGGTCGCCATCAGCAGTAAATCATGGATATCTTGGTTATACTTGATGAGTACTTCGACCTGAAGGTTGGCGTCGCATGCCGCCCCGGATCTAATGGTTCGTTCAACCCTCCTCATGAGGCTGGAAAGTGCCTGCTAATTCCTCTTCAAGTTTCACCTCGATCAAACGGTAAACTCTAATGCTCTTTGGTAAATGGCTTGGGTGGACGGTGGAGCGCACCCTGTTGGATTTGATGTTTTGGTGGTCCCGAAGCTGGTTGAATTATGTAGCGTGATGATTAAGTCTCAGTGCATCCTTAGGGTTTTAAGTTTCTATTTTCTGTTATGAGTCATCCTAAAGAGTTTCACCATACCTTCTCTTTCTAGATTGTTCTATTGCTTTCAGTTAGCACTTTCAGTCTTAAACTGTCAGGAGTGGATCGATAGTAGGAGGTGAGCTTGAATTGAATCTGTCTTTAGTTAGTAAAAGACTTGTGAGTTTGAGTGAAGTTTTGAGACATACGGTTTCTGGAAGACTGGGGGGGAGTGATCGATTTATTGCCAGATTCCGCTTGATCTGGTACTTCACTGACAGAGTAATTAAAGAGAGGAGTTGCTTCTTGCGAGAAGCAGCGTTGTGGTGCGCAGCTCAGGTGCTAAAAGACCCACCCCATGTAAGGCACTGCCAACTCTGCCCGCTCTGAGGTGCTTTTGTTTACCTCAGCCCAATTCAAGTCAGGAGCTCGCTGAGTGCCGCACAGACCATGTGGTTGTCCTTCAGGCCATGATTCGTGATCTCTTGTGTCCCCTCTTCTCCAACTCCAGTTCAAGCCTTAGCAATAACAATGTCAGTAATCCCAATAGCCTCTCCCCGTAACCCCATCACGACGCGCGATACATTATCGGATAGCTGCTAACCTTGTTAAAGATCGCCGATTTGTTTCGTCTCTTTATCTTCATCGCCGCCGACACCATGTGAGTTCCTGTTCTTGATTCTCATCTCCAACTTTGTGTTGTCATTCACAGTCCGCTATTGCACCATCTCGACCCCAGCCATTCTTTTCTTCTCTTCTTCTACGCTCTCAACTTTGATCGACATCAACAACAGTCTGCGCGTTATCGCCCAGTGCACTCTCCAAACAAACACCACTACTCTCTGGGGCCTTTTCACATGATTATCAATGTCTTGATAAACATGAAACATTTGAGTCGATAAGCTTGTGATGTTCTGTTCTTCCCCAAATTCAATTCTGGGTAGTGCCAAGATACCCTAAACTCATTGAACAGCGGATGTCTCAGTGAGCTAGGAGGCCCACTGTTGGGCCCCTGTCATTTCCCTCCAATCGTCTTACACAGCAGACACACAAGACAAACTTAAATCGCGGACCTGTCCTGTCCCCTTCGTGATGGAACAAACGCCGATAGACATGACCCAGGGGAGAGAAGAAAATTTAGGACCTTTGTCCTATGAGATAAAAACCAGTGATTCAAGGGCCTCCCAAGTCTGCATTAAATTCACCCAAGTCTTTTGTCACTCATCGTAGGGTTCCTGAATTTTCTTTCTCTCCAAGCATAAATTCACTAGGGCGAATTACCGTCCCCTTATTCCTTTCACCGTAGGTGAAAAATTGAGAACACTTCTATTCACTGTCGTAAACCTTTAGTGACAGTTCTGGGCACAGCTGTTCGCATGATGGAAATGTGGAGACTATGGCGCACTGTCTTTGTTGTTTACCTTAGCTTAGTTCTTCAGAGCATTGAGCGCCTTACTGCCCGGTCATTGAATCATTTCGTGCGCCAAGTGAATCAGACATCATCGATTCACCTTAAGACCGCCGCCAGCTACCAGAAGCTGAGCCGTATGGCCAGCAAGTATTCTTTCTCAATACTTAAAGTTGTGCATCTTTTTCTTTTCGCTCCATTATTTTCATCCCGCTCTCATCTCAACCATGCCTCGCGAGCGCACGACAACGACCACCATGAGCAACGAAGAAATTCAAAGTGCTTCTGGAGACGACCAGGAACCGACATTATACCACATGGGCCTACCTGGATCCTTCTTGGTAGTCGGCCAGTCGCTCCGACTTGTGGGCGCCATCGATGAGCAAGGGAATTTCAGAAGTCTGGCTTTGCAAACCTGCTATGGGCTACCAAGCCATCAACAGAAGGTCAGTTTACATGACTTAGCAGATGGTACTCAACAGATCGTTCTTATCGAAGGGAGTGACGAGGCCTTGAAGATGCTTTTGCTTGCTTATGAAGCTGCAGCAAGATTCTGCCGCACTGAGCGGCTTCGGTCCTTGGAGTACGAGGTGGTCGTGGAGAATGGACGAATTGGTGGCTCTTGAGCCGGTATCTATGAGTAGGTTGACGGCATGCCTTACAAAGATATTGCTGACAGTTTCGGTAAGTAGGTCCCAAGCCGCCACTCCCCTCGATTCCCCCTTTTGTTGACGCCAGGATTGAGAGTCCATGTACAGAGAGAACCGCCGAGAACACTGGTCACTTCCAGCAAACGACAGGGGCACAAGATAAGGAAGGGTAGTGGTAGACATGTATATGGTTTGGGGCGGAGTATATGTATTGATTGAGATCAACTGGACGTAACTATTGCCTTGTTCATGGCACAATCAGTTTTAGTCACTGCGGGTTGATCGGCTTTTTGGGTAGTTCGATGAGCGAAAGAATTGAGAGACTCTGAACTTATCTCCTGATAATGTTTGGAACATTGAAAGTGAGACGACACATCGCAAGCTTAACACTCCAGCCTTACGTTCAAAAATTTGGAACTTCAGGTGGCTAGGTTGTCCTTGCTTTTGCCCACCTCCTAGCAACAAACTGATAAGGTCATTGAAAGGAAAATCTGGCCTTGGAAGAAGATCCCCGTAGCGCATTAAAGCTGTCTCTTACCACAGAACAAGCGTGACAACTGACACCCTCAATGCCCACTGAGAAGTAGGTAGCCACCCACCTAGTCACACCCTGACCCATTTCCGAAACAGACAGAAATTACCAAGGACATAGAAACTCAATTAGAAAAAGCTATTCACAGAACGGTTGTCGGCATCCTGCCAAGATCGCTGCGGGGGCGCTCGAAACCCAGACCTCTGGCTCAAAACGTTTCATCCTCACTTAAGCGACGACGTCAACCGACCATTGACCATAAACAATGTTTCGCATCGTTTCGGCATTAATTTTGGAGCCAATCACGCTTTAATCAATTGCAACCATATTTCTAAGCTTCAAACGCGTCCTATTAATAGTAGAAACAGAACCGTTTCAGTGGGAGCTGTGTGCTCGAAACAGAAGACCTTCAGACGAGATGGGTTCTTGAGTGTTTAAGCGAGCGTTTCTTGAGTCCAGATGGAGACGCGAAACGGTCGCGAGCTCGAATTAGAAGTGAGTTTGGTGTGAGAGGCCTGGCTTTTGGCTCCCTCTGAGGTTGAACGGTTTTGAGGCTATTCTTGTATTTCTTGGCTTCGCCGAGCTGAGGACTATAAGTATCGGACTGTCTTCTGCCTTCTTATGCTCTTTCATCATCTTGCATTCAGTCTGCATCCGAGCGCATCATCTACATCCTTGAGTTCATTTTCTTGATACCCAGTACGAACACTTCCCCAAAATGCCTCTTCTTCGAGACATCCACAACCGACGAACAGCACGTCAAAGACACATCAACCCCCATCGGATCCTCGCCACGAGTCTTCTCCTCCCCGCCCTCGCCTTAGCCGATGACGAGCCTACATCCTCGACGGATCAGGTCTCCGAGCCCTTCGTCGATCAAGTGACAGGTCTCACAATGGAGCGCTTCTTTGGCGTCCGCACCTCCTTCACATTTGCCCTCGCCTTACCCGACTCTGCACCTGCGAACGGAACTGCTGGGTCTTTCATCGGACGACTACAATTTCCGCTGGCCAACGGTGAGGGATGGGGAGCGGCTGGCTTGACGGGAGATATGGAGGGTAACTTCATCCTCGCTGCATGGCCTGACGGAAAAGGAGGAGTTATGGCTTCGTTTCGACAAGCGATCGATGAGGATAACCCTACGGAAGTCAAGGGAAACTTCAAAGTCAGACCGATACCAGATGGCGTCTCCGTCAACGAGACTTCACTCTTGTACACATTCCTCTGTGAGAACTGTCTCGACAGCACACTAGGTCTCGGTCCCGAAGCTGCTGTTGGTAACGCAGTGATGGGCTGGGCGCTGTCTGAGAGGCCTCCGCGGGGAGACCCTTCAAACCCCCGCGCATTCCTTGGTTTCCACGAGAGGGGATTTGGACCTTTCACTGCGCGCCTGGCCCAAGCCAAGACTGCTGGCTTTGATGCTGTTGCGGCCAAGGCGCTGGATCCAGTGGGCGACTCTGGGAGCGCTGTTGCAACGGTCCCGAACGCGGTCCTAGACGGAGGCAGTGATGATGAGGATAGTGGTGACGAGGGAGCTAGAACGGGAGGTGGAGTCGGAGGTGGCAATGATGTTGATAGTGACTCTGGTGATGAGTCGGGAGATGAAGACGATGACTAGTTTAAGGTAGAGTAATTAGCGTCTGCATTGCTTTCATTGGTTGAGCCGGCTTCTAGACTTAGCGTATCTCAAAACTTTACACTCACTACCTTTCCCTCGCGAGGAGCTCAGCATCGTGAGATTTCCTTGACGGAGTGCCTGTAGAGATGGCTGCCGCGGTGTTTTTGTTATTTCCGCTGACTGCCTGGCCTTTCTCATGGCCCCAAACACAACCAGGACACACTTTGCTATTAACGCCATAGTTTGAATCCCACACTGTGCAAGCCCATTATTTCGGGCACCAGAGACAGTCTTTCACCTGAGACGAGGTAGGGTTTTTAGTGGCTGGACTCTGCCCTTAGGCGCCTGTGACGTTGGTGACAAAAATTGTTTGTTCTCATTCACATCTGCTTAAGTGGAGCTTGTGTCACTTGAGTGCAGGCCACAACTTCACCACAAACAGCGGTCACTCGATCTCACACTTTCTCTCTTACAAATCCTGAAAAGGGGCGGAACAACACGCCGCGATAGCTTCCAACGCTTGCGCGCCACTCATCTCATTTCTACCATGTCTGACCAGGGAAAGCTCATGAATGGAAGTTTGCAAGGGCTCGGTGGAGGCCTGCAGCTCTTCCCTCAGAAGATCCGTTGGACTACCTCGAAACCTGGTTAATGGAACCTCCCAGAGCCTTCGGTCATCCTTTCGGCAAATGACAGCGTATTGGAGTACAAGGACCAGTAAACCAATGTCGCCATTCCAGATACGGTTGGAGAGGATGTCCGTGAGGTCTCGGCAGAACTCTTTGCTCCAAACGACCATCGAGGTATCTTCCTTCGACGGGAGGTAGCAGAAGCCTCTACGAGGGGATAGGATGTCAAACGGAGACCGCTGACACACGGAAAGACAGTACTTCCATAAGAGCAATTGTGGATCATGACGGCCCTTGTCCACTGCACATATGTCTCGCTTCTCCGCGGATTCATGATATCCTATCACGCGCTCATCCGCTCGAGTCCAACCCGCGTCAAAGCTGGCAACATCTGGGCCGACATGCGCTTCCATCCGGGCAAAAGTGATCGGCGTATCATACGTAAGAGCGGCCAACTGGGCTCGCCTCAACTCGGTCATCGACTTCAGTTTGGCCTTGCTGAGTTTCTTTTCCTTGGGCGTCGCCTTTCCCAGTGCTGTTGGGTCTTGGAGGACGGCCTTAGGTTTGTTCTTTGAGCCCTTTGGTCTGCCTCGCCCTCTCTTCTTTGCCCCAGGGGGAGCTGAGGGTGGAGAGACTGTTGCACGGCGCTTGAGGCTCTGTCTCGTTGACCGTAGCTCAGGCTCTTCTTCAGTCTGGGCTTCGGCGTCTTCATCTTCACACTCTTCTTCGCCGGAATGAGGATCGTTCTCGTTATCTTCGGTTCGGTATTCATCGTCATCGCCGAAATCGTTTTCGGATCGGGAGGGCATCTTTGTGTAGTGGTCTAATGAGTCGGTCAGATCCGATGTTTTCGCTTCAGTTGTCTTACTGTGTCTTTGTTGTGTTGTCGAATCCGGCTGAGTCTCTAACGCGTTCCTGGAGTCGACTGTTGATTTGAGGCAGCCTGCGAGAGAAAGAAGAAAAACTTGCATTGTATGAATGACCGTGATACACACTGGTGGATCAGTCTACGGAAGCGCGCAGTGAATGGCCCCTCAGTGCCACAGCCAGTCAATTATCTTTCTGTACCACCTGAACGCGCTGTCCGTTTCCCTAAACTGGGCGGACTTAAATACTCCCGATAACCGATCTTGCCTTTATTCTGTGCTCTCTTCTGATTCTGAACTCCTCCTCTTCACACGATCTGACAGCACCCACGACCGACCACCCCCGGAACAGCGCGCCACCGACATGTCTGACGATTACCTGGACTTTCGTCCTATAGGTAAGCGTGAAGGCAGATTCCATGTCGCTGAGCCAGTCAATGTCTCATCCACATCTTCCCGCCGCCCTCATGTGCGAGCATATCTCGAGTATATGTACCCAGAACTAGGACACACTCTTGACAAGCGATGGGAGACTGCGTGCCGGGTTATTTGTGGCACATACTATACCAAAAAGGCAGAGAAGGTTCACGCTCCTCCGTTCGACTTTTTGGTGGATCGTGAGGTGTGGGAAGAGTACTGTGAGTTGTTGACTTGGGATCTAGTTATGCCATGACTAACCACATTTTAGTTGCCGACATCAAGTCCCAGATGGCGCATGAGTCTCTGGTCAAGACTCCGCGATGGCCATTCAGAATACCACCGGAAATGATGCAAAACAGCAACCCTTCATCACCCGAGTACACCGAATATCGGAATAACAGGATTAGATATAAGCACAAGCAAGCCACGAGAGAGTCTTGGATGTCCGAAATCAACGCGAACGCCGTTAATCCCAGAGACTCCACATCATCTGTCCCGCAGGTTCCTTTACCCGCTTTGAACGCAAATATTGAGATCTCATCAACCGGCGCTGTCGCCTCAGTCTCCCAATCCCTTTCAACCGTTCCACGCGAAATCAACGCCAAAACACTGACGACTTCCCTGCCGCCAAACTTATCTGAGAAAAAGCAGCTACAGTGGTTTTGGGAACTTGCAGGCGGAGACACTACGTTCAAGCCCCCAATCATCGGCCCCTTCCAGATGAAGCTCCCGGAACATGCTCTGTTCAACACCTGCGTTGCCGGCCAAGACCTTCAACAAGTTGAAGGAAATCAAGACGTCCCTCATCCCGCGAGGTTCTTCTCTCAAGGTTGAGATTTCAACACAAGACGACAGCGACGACCAACTTGATGTTGTTCTCACCTTGGGATTCGCTAAAGGGTGTGGAGGAAAACTCTGTGATCGAGTCGAGCTGCTAAGGTTTTGGGGTTGCATGACGGACTGGCTCTCCAGTGTTTACGATGGAGCAGCTCTGTCGCTGTATAACCATCTGCTTGACTCGCTTGTGTCTAGGAATGGTAACGTCAGCGCTGTCTCCGAGGGGCTTGACCATTTATCCGCCAAGCACAGGGAGCTTTGTGGCAATGGAGGGCAGGTGGGGATAGAGGCTCTGGAAATGCCCAATAACGACGACAAGAGGAAGCAGGTCCAGGATGATAAGAATATCTCTGGTACCCTTATGGAGATATTGCCTCCCAGCACCCTCAAGCATCCCCCAATGGAGGTAGTCCTACAAATGGACTCTGACATTTTAAAACACTATGCCGACCAGCTGGGGAGAAACCTGTTGTGTGTGTCTACCTTTGCCGGCGCCACCGCCTTTTTCTTCCGAGGCGAAGACAATTCCTGCATTATCCCGGCCGGGTACGTTGCAAATGGGATGAGGAAAGGCGATCAGATCGTTCGTGGCATGGTGGTGCGGAGCGACAACGACTTTTCAGGCATGTGTTGGTTGACCAACAACAGGGAGTCCAAGGATAAAGACGCCAAAGCCAAGTCCAAGCCTCTGGATGGCATGGACGAGGAGAAGGAAGCCTGAGTGTGCTTCTTAAGCCGATGAACAATCTGCGATTGCTGTTCACGTCCAAGGTGAGTCTGGTGTCGATCCCCTGTCTGTCGAGTTTGTGGTTGTTGAACTCCACTCTGACCGCTTCTCACAGCAAAGTTATTACGTCACCTTGTATCGGCTGGCGAGGACTAAAGTGAATGGGTTATCAAGTACGGTGAGGAGGCCCTCTTGGGTGACGACAGGGGAAAGGAAAACTCTGAGATGGAAAGTATTGCCCGACAGAGAGCTATGCTTCTCACATCATGGGACGTGAAGGTCTAGAGTGTCAAGAGGTTCACAGTCGGATGGAATGATCACCACCAGGTCTGAATAACTAAATTGTTGTCTCTGTCACTCTGAAACCCCTTCCAATTGTTAAATGCGTGAAGTATTGATAGGTATTTTTGAAAGGGTATTTTGATGTCCAACATATGTATGCACTGAAACCCTGTTTTTGCCTTCCATACTCGCATATTCTGATAGGAGTCAAGCCGGCCTACGTGTGGTACGGATAGTTGATCAAATTCTAGTTAGTCACAGATTGCAAGACAAGCTCTTGGGTCACGGAAGTTTTCCTCGTTGCATCAGCGCCCGTAAGCAAGAGTTATCCACTCGTTGAAGCACTTCATTGTAGCCCAGACTTTAGCACAAACAAGGTAGGTATTGACAATAGTGTACTCCCTAGGTATAGCCTAAGAATCAGAATCCAATAGAAAGCACGCTCGAATCATCCTGCCTTGCCCAAATCCTAGTTGTACTCATCATAGTTCGGCCTAGGCAGGATCTCATCCTTGTCAATTGTCTCAATGACAGCCTCGTATTGTCCCGATCTGTCAAGGTTATCTCGGATCCAGTCTCTCACAGTCCACGGGAACACTCTTGTACAGTCCCTGAAAACAACCTCACCGTCAACTCGAATGAGGTAATGGTAAATGCCGAAGATAGGCTCATCGCGTGGCAGCATGTTCCCAAAGTCAAGCGTCATTTCCGCTCCGGTCACGAAACCGGTTATCGTACGTCTTGTAGAGACGTCTAGAAACTCAAACTCATCTTGCCCTGGGATACGCACAACTAGCTGGGACAGATAGGCCTTGAGCAAGTGGTTGTCTATCACCGTGCAGTCGTTGATCGAGAGGACCAGCGTCTCGGCTGTAAGCTCCCTTCGGACCGTATCAATACCATTCGCTGCAAGAGCAGAAGAAATATGTTTCCAGAGCTCATAGGCCTTGGCACAACAAGACCGGTTCGCGCGCACTGAGATGTCTGAATCGGCACTGTTTTAGAATCAGGAGTCTGAGAAGTTCAAGGAATCTTTGCCAACTCGGTTCCAGAGACCAGGGGTAAGCCAAATGTTTCCCTGGTCACCTAAAGAGGCACTGTAGCCGGTGCAGGCCTCGATCACAGCTTCTAGAGTGTCGGCTGGCTCTGGATCTAAACTCGTAGTGGGGTTTGAAATGTTGCATTAGCTGCCAGGGACTACAATTGCAATCACGCTTCTGAAGAATGAGATTACACGTCAACCGCTGGATAATTATTAGTGCAATACTAAGTTGCAGGGGTTGGAATTAGACTTCTCTGTTTCTTCAGATTGAAGCCTTCTAGGAATTTAAAAATAAATAATACTATTAAAAGGTTTAAAAGTTCTTTTTATCCTTTCTGGATATTTCAAGAACTAAGAATATACAAAGACTTAGGGCAGTTCTGCAACCCTCTCGCGATAGATTCGTTCCGCTCGCTGCCAAACCCCTTCAGTATCCCGGCGGTCCAGAGTCAACAAACTTGGCAGAAGGAGTGATGAATACTCGTCACTCGACTCACGTGCAACCATAGTAGGAAGATGATCGATGGCGATGATGCGCAGCTCAGGGCCATCGATGTGCTCGGAAGCAGGAACAGTGGGTTTCTCGAACGAGCTGTAGCTGGAGTAAACGGGGATAGGGCTATTCTCGCTGTTAGGGTCGCAACTGACATCACAGATGACCCGGAGTCGTCTGCCCGGTGCTGAGAGAGCTTCAAAAGTCGTGAAGGGCGGGATTTTGTTGGAACCTAGATATACGCAGTTCACAAAGATATCAGACGAAGCGACTTCAGGAAATGGGCCACCCTTGCTCGTTTCAGCGATGTCCCATTTCATAATGTCACTAACACCGATGGCCTCAGCTGCTGCGATGGCACCTTTGCCGCAGCGGCCCAGGGCACCGATTACGATCAGTCGAGGGAGCGCGCCGTCGTTGGCGGAACGTGCAGCGTCGACCTTATCCTTGACAAGTTCAGTCAAAGCAGAGGCAGAGTCGACGATGGGAACCGGCCCTTGGGGTACACCAGGGTTGAGCAGCTGATGAGCCCAAGATAGGAGTGCCAGTGCAGTCCCAGCATATCCCGCCCAATATCCGAATGCAGCTACCCGGCGTCCATCTTCGTCCGTGAGAAATTCCAAGTCACATAGTAAGCCACCCGCGTTTGCGAAACGAGACAGCTCAGAAGCCCAACCGCTTTGTTTCTTGAATACATGAGCAAAGTGAATGTAGGTGTGAGGCAACGGTGCTGGATGCGGTCAGTGAGCGAAGCTAACAATACATCATGAGCAAACATACTACCATTCGCCTCAATCTCCTTCAATCCCAGGATGATATCATCCTTGGGCGCGTTGACCCACGAGCCAGCGGGTACAATTTCAGCCCCAACATCTCTGAACTCATCAATCTTGTAAATACGGTCTGGAGATTCTTCAACCCGGACGGTGTAGCCAGCGTCGAGCAAAGCCTTAGCGGTCGCAGGTGACACTTAATTGTCAGATGAAGGTTTGATGAGACGTGGTAGGGGTCATTACATGGAGAGCGACGCTCTAGCGGCTTTGTCTCGGACCGGAGATGAATGACGACAGGCGACATGTCGGTTTTGTTGATGATGATGATGATGAGCACCTTGTGATTGGGGAGTCACGACTGATCATGATGGAGGGGTCATGAAGCTTCAGGGTCGAAACCTGCCGGAATAAAATGATCCCGAAAAGATGAGTCACCCCACTCCGATACAGGACCAAATCTTGTGTGCTTAAGGGTAGATACTTTGTTAGTTAATACAGATTTCCTAACTTGGGCACTTTTATCTTATTTATCCGAGCAGCCTTAGTTATTTCTCGATATTATGCTTAGAATCTGTCTAAGTCTTAGAGGCAAGTGATCAGAGTATATTTGTGTTAAACCTGTATATCCTGTCCTACTCGTTTCGTCCGTCAGACAGCCTCATTTTCCCGCTACCTTTTTCACGTTTTCCTGTCGTTTTCTTAGCGCTTCTTTGGCGTGGATATCGACCCCTCTTGACGGGCACTACATACCTGTCAACCTTGATTTGTCTGATAGTATAATAGCAGAGCTTTGCTACAGAGGCTGTAAGCATGTTTGCAGAGTAGTGATCCATAAGCTCAAAGGTTATGAGCATGGTGGCTAAAGTATCTTATAACCCATCATAGGTTGGGATTGTCGCACCACAAGATGTATTAAGGTCATTATAAGCTACTCTAATATTACTTTATGCTATTTTAAACCCACTCAGTCTTCACATCTCCTATAAATTTCTTCATAAAGGATCGTCGCAGTCCCCCATCAGAAGATCCTTTGATCAATGCATAAGCAAGGCCTCATAATAAGAGATCGATTTTAAAAGACTTATCTACTTGGGGAGGAGAACAATTTGTAAGCCGTGGCTGACATCGCTTTCACATACTAGGTGACTGACTGTTACAAGAAGTACGGTGCATACTTTTCTCAGTACTATTATTACTCAAACACGTGTCTTGCCTTTGAGAAGGATATGCAGAAGGATATATGAAACAGCTCCAGTAAAGCACAACCCACTGATGATGCCAAACACCTTGAGATACTTTGGCTTCTCTGAAGCTGGGAACAAGTAGGCACCAAAGATTTGCGCCAGATCACCCATCGCATTGACAAACGCCAGAGAAATAGCTCGTGTCTCAACAGGCATGGCGCCAAAGGTAGTCGAGGCGTAAGACAATGACAAACTATTTAAGGTCCAGAGTGCTGCAGTCATGATGACGAGGAGAGCGTAGCGCGCTTTGAAGCTGTAGACAACGCAGATGATAATGGCACATAACATGGCCATACTCATCCAGGCGCATAGTATAACACCTCGACATTTGCTGTTCTTATCGGCGAAGTAGCCTGTAAGGGCGGTGACCACAAATGCAACGCCAAAGATGGGTACGGTCATATACTGAGCTGCCGTGGATTCATAACCGAGACCTTTGATGAGAGTGGGGTAGAAGTAGGAAAGAGTTGAAGAGCCAACAATTACCTGAGGAAGTCCATCAGTCAGTTATATACTCAAAAACAAGGCGGTCGGTGACTTACCATGTAACCAACAACAAAGAGCCAAGTGCCCCAGTTAGTCATGCTGAGTTTAAAGGCCTGCCAATGTCCCCGTTTCGCCTCGTCTTCAGTATGAACCTGTGGTCTGTCGCGCTGCAGTCTTCGAATAGCAAGATCAATCTCTGCCTGGCTGAACTTGAGCCTCGAAGTGTTTCCTGGAAAGCCAGGAAGAACAAAATACGCAATTACAGCAACTCCCATAGTGGCAGCACCTTCAACACAAACAACCATCTCCAACCTGACATGAGTAATAGCAATGAAGATTCTTTGCGCCGCTGCCGCTGACAACTGGCCTTTTGAAAAGTGCGTAAACCTAGATCGAGCAGTAAACGACAACACCGTCTCAATCGGATCATCGCTTGACCACTGCCACGTGCCAGGTCGGCAATATCAGAGACTCGCCGATGATATGGAGACTGCGGCGAAGCAGTCAAAGGGCTCTGTGAGTCCGTGATTAGAAGGTTTGGTGAGGGGATTGCTGCCCCAGGTTCTGTTGTGTCGTTCCTCGAAGCAATCACTGACACAGTCGACGACATGGGCGGTACGCTCGGCGCCATCTTTGGCATTCTCCTCACAGCTCTCAACAATGCCCTCAAGCTCCAACTCGACCAGAAATTCAGCCAGGCGATAACTGCAGAAATCTACGCCGAAGCGCTTCAAGCTGCTGTGGAGTCTCTCAAGTCTTGCATGACAGCAAGAGAGGGAGACCGCACTGTGATGGATGTTCTTCTGCCATTTTCAGATGAGTTTGAGAGGACAAAGAGTTTTGGAGCGAGGGTTGTGAAGGCAAAGGAAAAGGCAGAGGCTACACTATATCTGAGACCGAAACTTGGAAGGGCTTTATATGTTGGCGAGGCCAGTGAGCAGCAGGTACCTGATCCTGGAGCTTGGGCGCTCTATGAGATACTTGGTGGCATGGCAGAAAGTATACAGAAGCTAGAAGCATACATAGTAACATATCAACAATCTATTCAGCAACATTTTGGGAACTAAATGAAAATTGCTAAAAGATACCGTCGTCCTATGACCATCATAAACTTCCCCACCGTTGTACCCACAACCTTTCTTAGTACCAACTCTCAGCCTCCCAGAAACCATCCCCAAGCCACACTCTCTAGTCCCTCTTGACAGGAACCTTTCGGTACCTAACAGTCTCAACACCAGAGTCATCAAACGTCCTATCCGCAACAACCTTGTATCCTCCAATCCTCGGAAGTATCTTTGTCCAGAAACTCCAGTAGACCCCACCGAGGATCAAAACACCAACACCAACAACAGGGAACACGTAGTACGGGTATCCATCTGCGTTCCAGTCACCATCGGGTGGGATGAAGGGTACCAAGGCGAGGAAGATGTTAGCGAGGAGGTAGATTATCGATATGGGGAGATATGTGTGCCACGGTGATGTCCAGTTCTCGGATTTCTTGTAGTGCAGGTATATCAGACCCGCTGTGACGAAGCCGTTGATCCAGGAGCCGGGGTATGTGTAACTAAGCTGTCAGCCTTGTATTTAGAGCGCCGAGGAAGAGTAACTTACAGGTTGACAATAAAGTTGTACGCTGGTCCAGCAGGCGGAGCAAGGAGCACAACAACCGTAACAATCCAATGAAGAAAAAGCTAAACCATCAGCCTCACTCTTTACAAACAGAAGCATAACTCACCGCAGAAGCAGGCGCATTAAACGGCTTATTCGACGCCCAGAACCGACTAAACGGCAACATCCCCTCCTTGGCCAACTCCTGATTCAGCCTCGCATGCGCAAACGAAACAGCAAGCACATTCCCAAGATTACTCAACGCCACAAAAGCAGGGAGACTCCTCGCTGCGGCGCTCTCCCCAAAGATATTTCTGAAAAAGAGTCCAGCCACGATGACTTCTGACTTGGCGAGGTCTGATTTGGGTATAGCGGCAAAGTACGCTACGTTGGCGAGGACGTACAGAATCGTAACACCGCCTATGGCTATAGGCGCTGCGATGGCGAGGGTTTTCTTGGGGTGTTTGAGTTCGCTTACCACGTAGTTCGCGTTCTCCCAGCCTTTGTAGCTGTAGATGATATTCAGGAGGGCGTTGGAGTAAGCGTATGCGCCGCCGCCGCCGTACCCATCGCCATCTTCGATTCTGAAAGCGTTGTCAAAGTTGTGAGGGTTGGGCACCCGACGATGGCCTGCGAGGGCGGCAAAGCCGGAAAAAACGATGAAGAGAAGAATAACAACCTTAAAGACGCCAAGGACGTTAAAGAGACGAATACCCCACTTTGGGGTTACACTATGCATCAGGACGGCAAAGGTTACGCATGTTACTGCAATGCCGCGAGCTTCCCATCCATCAGGTGTTTCTCTCCCAGACGCAAAGAGGATGTAGCGCCCGAAAGCAAGGGAGTTGCCAGAGGAAAAGCCGAGAAGAATCATCTGCGATGCGAGAACGCAAGTCGCTAAATATCGAGGACGGCGATAAACGCGCTCAAGATAATTCTTCTCACCTCCAGATCGTGGAATAGCTAAGCCGAATTCGAGAAATACGCTTAGACCGCAGAAGGTGAGGAAACCGCCTATCACCCAGAGCATGAGAGATATGCCGACGGAGCCAGTAGCTGCAAAGATACTCGACGGCGTTGAAAAGACTAAAAGTCAGCGACGCCACTCATAAAATAGGAAACTTACTTCCTGTGCCAATCATCTTATTCAGAATCAGAAATACAGCACCCGTCACACCAATCTTTCGATCTTCGGTGTACACAAAGTTCTGCGCGTCAATGGTACTTCCATTATCAGGTCGTTCATCATCATCTCTCAAGCCATCAAAGGCCTGAGTTTCTTTCCGGTCTGCCATTGCTGCTGAACAAACTAAAGAGGAGATTTACGTGCATCTTATAAGAACAGAAATACGGCGCAGATCGATGTCGACATTTTATCCTAGTCACACGGAATATGCAGTGAATTACTCAAAACGGCAGGTCGTGAGATTTGCGGGCGTTGGGGCGGCACACAAAAATAAGCTCATAAGCATAAGACAAGGTTTCAAGGGTGCTGATCCTACGGCGGGCACGGATAACATGCAGTATAGGCGGTCTCTCACAAATAATATACAGTATCATTAAAGTATCTAAAAGAGTCTAGAAGCAAAAGATGTGATCGCTCATCTTGGCAGAAGCACCAGGCTGCTCAAAACCAAGGTTGCCAAGCGACATCTTAGCCGCCTTTACCATCCCGGGTGGTCCACACAGCATGATCTTCGACTCTGCGCCTGGCGCGGGGAACTTTTCCTCCATGAGCTCCTGTGTAGCATAACCTGTACCAAAAGCCCAATTCTCCGGTGCCTTTTCAACAACGTAGTACAGCCTGAAATTCTGTGGATACCTCCGCGCAAAAGTTTCAAGCTCATCGCGTAGAAGAATATCTTGTTCCGAGCGGTTCGCATATATGAGGCTCACCTGCGTCAAATCGCGATCGTCTTCACAAATAGCGCGGATGATTTGAAACATGGGCGTTATACCCGTTCCGCCTGCGAGCATGCCTATTCGTTTACACAGCCCGTTCTTATAGCGCATTGCGCCCTTTGGACCGCGGAAGGAAACTTCATCGCCGAGGGAGAGGTTGGCGAGGTATTTCCCTGTCAAGAGACCGTCGGGGTAGCATTTGATGACGAGCTCGAGTCTGCCGAGATCGTTGTTGTTGGAGATGGGGGTGTATGAGCGGTTGACGATCTGTCCGTCGATTTCAGCTTTGATGGCGAGATGTTGGCCCGTAGGGAGACCGAGGACTGTTGTGGGTGTTGGGAGGCTGAAGACGAGACGGTAGACGTTGGGGGCGATTAATTCCTTCTGTGTTAGGGGGAGGGCGTGGTATGTTGTTGGGTCGAGCCAACCTCGTTGGATGAGGGGGTTGACTTTTGTGACCTTGGGCATTTTCTTGTGAGGAGCGTAACTCATGAAACCGCCTTCTTCGAAGTGAAGATGCTTGGAGAGTTTCTTGGCGGTGATTGTACCGGCGACGGTGAAGAGCGCTGAAGCGATCAAGAAACCTTCCAGAAATCCAGGTCCTGATCCACTAGTCTTGAGCTTGGGCAAGGAGTTCAGCATCTCAGGATTCAATCGATATGCTTGAAGCGCAACAGCGCCGACAGAAATAGCAGCTGTAGCTGTGAGTGCCGTTGAAGTAAAGCTACTCCCAGCGACAGCCTTTGGCGCCGCCTTTTTGAGCGTCACAGCTTTAGGCGCGCCTCGTACCGGAGCACCACTGTACGTCCCAATGAGGTACTCCTCCATAATCTCAAACGCATCTTCAGAATGGCCTGCATTGTCAAACTCCACCGTCGAGTCCTTGCCAGCAACTTCGATCAAGACATCTGCACCACCAGGATGATCTTCAATGTATTTTGTAACATCATAAACTAAATCGTCAGAAAAAGTCTCACCCCCAAAACACAAAAACATACCTTTTCCGTTAATGATTGTCCAACAATCATCACGAGTGTTGTGAGCAGCCACTTCCTTAGCAGTAAACGAAGCCATTTTCTTTAACCGTACAGAAAAACAATTACGGAGCGCAGACACCGTTATATGGATGCAATCAAATACCACCTCAAGGATTGGCCAGTTAATTTCCTCATCTGGTCAAGCCGAGGCTCCAAGGTCTTTTCTCGGCCGACTGTGGGTCCGGAACGGCCGAGAGACCGTGCTTGCTCCGTTTCATGATTTCACCAACTTTTAAAGGTTATAAACCCGATCAACATGGATCAAACGTTGCATTGACCGAGGCACGGAGTTCGGTGTCAATGTATCCGTAAATGCCGTCGGATTTGTTGTTCATGCTGAAGACACGATAAGGTGCCAGCATTCGTACCAATAAAAGTTGCCATGAGTCAAATGCGTTATTTCCATACGAATAAGCTAATTTAGTCTAATCAACGATACCCGTCCAATAGTGCAAGCCACACCGAAACTTAAGTACTCACCGGCGTACAGCGGAGATTTTATGCGCCACCGAATCATCCCGTCCAAGCGTCAAAATCTTTCACCCCTATCCATATCCATATCTACCGACAGATTGCAAGGTTTGGAGATCCACTCGACATTGAGGCTCTGAGCCTCGGCTCATTTAACGTCGATGGTCTATATAGACAGTCACTCCGTAGCAGCCTGTCATTTGTTAGACAATTTTCAGCATTCATCATGGCTACTAAACGCTTCCATCTTATGGGTGAAGACCCTTCAACTGCCCAAGAAATTGAGATCCCTACGTCATTAGACGAGCAAGGTCTTCAACATTTGGTGGCTTCACATTTTGCAATTGTTGATCCATCTGGTAAGTCGATTCACTGACTAAAGTGACGTCGCTGATTTTTAGGCATTGGTTTTGTCACCGAATCTGATGCTTTGACAACTGTTGCAGATGTCCTCGCTGCTGACAACATTTCCATCACCATCGATGGAAAGGCTGTTCGCGAGGTTCCAGGCCCAAAAGGTCTGCCTCTTGTTGGCAATTATTTTGAAGTCTACCCTGACCATCTCGGTAACCACCAAAGGTTATTCGAAAAGTATGGCCCTCTCTTCAAGACCACCAACATGGGCAGCACCATTTATCACACAAATGATCCCAAGCTAGCCAACATTGTTTTCGGCGAGACAGACTTTTTCTCAAAGCGCATCATCGAAGGCCACCCTCTATTCCCCATCAAGAACAAGGAGGCTGGTGTTTTCCTTGGTGACACTGATACAGAAGAGTGGAAAGAGGTACACAAGTTTCTGCCTCCAGCTCTTGGTCCCAAGGCTGTGCGGCACTATGCCCCCACCATGCAAAAGACTGTTGAGGATGCGTTCAAGGTTTTTGACGAGCTTGATGAGCGCGACGAAGCTTGGAATGTGTATCCCTACATGTTGAAACTTGGATCTCAGGCTGTCGGCAAGTTGGTGCTTGGCATGGACTTCCAACACTTTACCTCTCCTGATGCACGGCCTCATGCCATGGTGATGAGAATCGCGCAATCTCTGGAACTCAACAAGAAGATCACTTCAATGGGCAGCTGGTACAAGAACCTCCCATTCGGTGACCCACAACGTCTTCGTGACGCTCGTGCTCACATGGAGCTGATGATGAAGGAGTCTGTCGAGAATGCTTCCAAGGGTGAGGGAGACCTGGAACTGCAAGATGCTGCCGTCCAAGCCGAGAACATGGTTGATTATGTCCTTCGTGCTAGTGATAGCAAGGGCAACAAGCTTCCTCGTGAGCGCATCATGGAGCCTCTTGTTGTCGCCACTGGTGCCGGCTTCACAACAACCAGTTCTCTTCTATCGTGGCTGCTGTATGGCCTCGTTGCCTACCCCGGCATGCAAGAGAGACTTCTCCAAGAGATGGTCGACAACGGCTTCGATGAAAACACCCAAATCACTGCCGACCTGACCAACAAACTTACCTTCCTTGACAAGTATATCAAGGAGACACAAAGACGGCACAACCCTTCATACCAACCTGCACGAACAGCATCCGTCGACATGATCCTTCCCGGTGGCTATAAGCTTCCCAAGGACTCAATCGTCATTCCCGCCCTCCACCACATTCACAACAATACCAAGATTTGGGACAACCCAGCTCTGTTTGATCCTGATCGTTGGGACACTGACCGTGTCAAGAACCGCCCCAATGCTTCATACATTCCTTTCGCCACTGGACCTCGTATGTGCGTTGGTTTCAATTTTGCTCTCCAAGAAGTCAAGGTTTTCCTCCCCAAGTTGGTATATCGATACAAGTTCAGTCTTGCACAAGATGGACCTGTTGAATATGATCCCATGTTTCAATTGATTCGACCGAACAACCTGTATGTGAGGGCAGAACGAAGGATAAAGTGGCCCTCAAAGAGCGATTAGATTGGGAAAGGATAGACAAAAGTATAATAGATTTAATGTACAATATATGAGATGAGATGTATATAAGAACATTGATATACATGGTGAATAGAGTGATGTCATCCCCGCAGCGCCTTCAAAGCTGAGTTTTGAATGAGTAACTCCTTTGGATCGCCAGTCTCGATGACTCGCCCATCCTTCATGACAACGGCGAGATCAAAGTCTGTCACATAGTCAAGACGATGAGTGACTTCAATCACTGTTCGGCCTTGCATAACCTCTCTAATGATATGTCGTAAGTCTTTGTCAGTAGCGTTGTCAACACTGCTGGTTGGTTCATCGAGAAGGACGATCTTTGAGTGTGAGAGTAAGGCTCTTGCAAAACAAAACAATTGGCGTTGGCCGACTGAAAATCCAAGCTCACTCAGGTCAGCATCAAGTCCACCGCGAGTTTCAATGGTTTCCCATAGGGTAGTCTTTTTGAGAGCTTCAATAAGAATTTGATCCGCTTGGATCAGTGCTTCTGGGTCAAGATTCTGTCGTACTGTGCCTGAGAGGCTCACGGGTTCTTGAGGGATTGTTGTTATCTGGGATCGGATGTGTTGGCGCGGTAATGACGCCAGGTCCTTGCCGTCGATATGAATGCTTCCTGATTGTAGCTCGAGTAAACGTAGAATTGAAAGAATAAAAGATGATTTACCACTGAGATGTCAGCTAATCGAATGAATCGTCAATCGAGGTTGGTCATTACCTTCCAGTACGTCCACATACGCAGACCTTTTTCCCAGCTTCAATAGTAAGAGAAACATCGCGGAGAACAGGTTGAAATTCATCACTAGACTGTTAGCAGAAACTCCAAGAGCAGGCTCTCGCGTACCTGTATGACGCAGTTACTCGATCAAACACGATTCTACCGCCAGGCCAGTTGTCTGGGACTGCAATTTCACTCTGCTTATTCTCGTTCGGGGTGTTGCTGATGAACGATTTCAACCTGGCAATAGCTCCAAGTGAAGTTTCCAGAGTTGTCCATTGATCAATCACTGTTGTCAGTGTCAGATTCAATCCTAGTAGGTTAACCATGGCGAGCCCAATTGCACCCTCGCTAGTGGTGCCAGGAATTCGCAGGGCAATCGTGACTAGGAGGATGGCCATCCCAGCAACGAAGAGGTCCAGTACCAGTTCCAACCATCGCTGAATACAAAACATCAGATAGAAGGGCTTTTGCGATGTATTCAGCATGCGGAAACTTTCATTGAGAAACTCGTTTGTCCATCCGAATGAGCGAATCGTTGCAAGTCCAGCTGTAATCTCCGTGAATTGTGTGTAAAGTGGTGTTTTGGCTTCGAGATCCAACAGTCGCATCTGTCGAGATGTGCGCAGGTAGTACTTTTGAATGAGATACAGAGCCAAGAATGAAATAGGGAGAAATGCGCCAAAGTAATTCGCTCCGGAGGCCACCACACCAACCTGAACCAGACATCTCAAGGTCACTGGGAGAGTTAGCGAAGTCTAATAGTCATGAATTTCTTACAATCGAGCGTCAGATAGAACGCTAGCGGAAGAGACATATCGATGAGTGTCATGTCCTGGCTGAAGCTACTCTGATTAGTAGAGTCCCTTAAAGTACGGTGTCACCTACCGGTTCAAGATGCTACCGCTTTCTGTTGACGTAAAGAAGTGTAAGGGGGCTCTGTCGAAGCAATGTTAGCCACCAATACTCGATACCTCCAACCACTATAACCAGCCAGCACTAAGCGACGAACGTACCTGCAGACAGAGTTCAAAAGCTGCTCATGGAGGTTGTTTGATGATTTTTCGACGCCAACAATGAGGAAGTAACTAATAATCAGCAAGGTCCATCCATAGACGGCTCACTTACTCAATGTTTAGGAGTGCCAAGGCCATTGAAGCAACGACTAGTCCTATATATCCTCCTGCGTAATGAGCATCCTTCGAGCCCTCACCTTTTTCTGTCCAAATTCGTAACCAGATTTCTACATCATTAGCTTCATCTGAACGACGAGCGCAATACTCACGAGGCATGGCTTCAAGTACGGCGCCAATGACTGAAGTTGGGAAGATGATGCTAATCACTTTCCAACCCATTGACCTCACATATATCTTGTAGCAATCTGTATCCCCAGTCTTCCGAGCCAAGTCGATTTCCTTCTTCGAAGTAAGCTTGACTATGTCCTTTTGTGTAGGCTCCTGTGTTTCGATTGGTGCGATAGTGTTTAGAGTTTCGGTGGCTTCAAGTTGAGAATATCGAACTTGATTGCGAGTGATTCGGCCTTCTTCAATGACGGTAACAAAGTCCGCGAATGGCAGATAGTGAACTAAACTGTTAGAAAAGCTTCAAATCGGGAGAGCTCATACCGTTACTGGTTACCAAAAGAACGGTGCTCGTCCGAAGCAAACCATCAGTCCCCAGAAGGCGATGGAAGACTGTATCTGCAGTCGTTCTGTCAAGGCTGCTAAAGACATCGTCAAGTATAGTGAGCTTCTTTCGCGAGTAGACAGCTCGTGCAAGGGCAACCCGCTGTTTTTGGCCACCACTTAAAGCCACTCCACCAGAACCAACAATTGTCTCTTGACCTTGGGGCAACTGATGGAGATCCTCTTCCAAAGCGCAAGCATGAAGAACTGTCGTCAGCCACTTCTCGTCCATCGGTGACAGCCCAACGACGTTCTCTCGAATTGTGGTGTTCCGGAGCCATGGCACCTGATCGCAATAGGCAAGAGAGTCCTCGGTCTTGACCGTCCCCTCCGCAGGTACAAGCTCGCCGATGATCGCTCTCAAGAGTGATGACTTTCCGCAGCCTACCCTACCTACGATCATATTTAGTGTCCCAGGCGAGATTAAGAGGTCGATATTGGCGAGCAAAGAATTTCCATCGGGCGTCTGAAAGCTGGCGTCGTGCATAGTGACGGCATCAACATCGACTGCCTCCTTAGTGACAAGCTGCTCATCCAGGAGCAAAAACGCTTGGATTCTGCCACAGCCCCCAACAACACCTGCAATCTGCATCAAAGAGACGAGAATCATGACAAGTGGTTGAGTCACAACAGAAATCAGGGATAGTGATGTGAACGCTTCTGCGACACTCAGACCTTCATCTGCTTTGGTCCAGTAAATTGCAGATATGATGACAACCACCGGAGTCAACTGGGCAGAGACCATAGCTGTACCGTTAGCGATGTAATTCAGTCATGAGGCGACTTACCAAGGGCATTGAAGTAGACGAGTAGCCATCGAAACTTGGCGGACACTTTGAGCTCTTTGACCCTTAGGCCCTGGACCATTTTGAGAAAGAAATCTGTCAAGCCCATCATTTTGATGCCTTTCATCTGATTGAGCATGCTTGATGTTTCGCCAACTCGCTTCTGAACAGCTTCATTCCACTTCACTGTCGCTGGCTCCATGGCTGGAGAGATGATGCCGCTGAGGATCGTTGTGACTTGACTGTTAGCTTGGTCAAACGAGAGACAGAGTACTCACTGACGGTCGGAACCAGCACAAGCAAGCTTGGTTTTCCGACTTGACGATAAAGCAGACAAATCCCCATAGGAAGTTCAAGCATGTTTGCCCACATGTCATGGACCGAGGCTCCGGCAGAAACAATAGTCTCCACGTCCGCTGTCATGAGTGTAACAGGTGCAGAGTCCTTGATGGACGCGGTCTTGAGCTTGAGTGTCTTCTTGAAGATCAACGACACCAATCCACCTCTGTACATGGTCACCAACTGGTAAGACATGTGTTTGTGCCAGGCGCCAGAAATAGCAAGGCCGACGTAGATGAGGACTGTTGCTCCGATTAGCCCGCTGGAGATTTGGACAGACATTTCCTTTTTGCTGACGAGCACGATGACTGATTGAATGAGGAAGGGCTGTGCAAAGTTGAAGCCGCTGTGGAGAATCCGAGGGATGATACCGGCAGCGAATTGCCATTTGTATGTGAGGAAAGTGCACTTCAAAAGACTAGGCTGGCCACTGTTGCGGGCTGTAGCTGTTAGACATCATAGCAACAAGGTTCGGGAATGTCGCAGTCTGGACTTACCTCGTTCCCATTGTTTCTCCAACGGCACGGATACATGACCTGTATCAAACTTTGTGTCTATCGATTGTAAGTCTTCCGTCTCGAGAATAGTACGATAGCCTTGCAGAAAGAGTCCATTCAACCACCAGAAGAAACTTCTGTTGACCACTCCCGACGAGGTCTCGTCTATCTTTTCTTTTTCGCCGAGTAATGCCTTGGGGATTTCCTCCAGGATCAAAAGGACCGTCTTGATCGCAAACGAGGCAGTGAATACAGCCGCAATACTGTGCATCGATCGTATCCAAAAGGTTCGCACCACGGCGATATCGAGGATGATTGTGATGACAAGAAATGCACCGGTCAATTTGGATGACTTCGCGGAGTTTCGGTGTTCGGCAAACGACAGAGCGGCAAGGGCAAAAGATTCGATCAAGCCAAGGACAGGCTCAGCGATGGCTGTTTTTGTCGAGTTTTGTCGGCACCAGAGGACAAGTAAAGCGATTTGAAGGCCGGCATAAATGGCAATCGTGGCCTGATCTGTTAGCATAAGGAGCAAGAAGAGGTGATCACTTACTATTTTCACCCACAGCAAGGAGCCAGATTTGGTGGCCCTCTCATTGTTCCAAAGTACATAGAGTCTCAGCGGTACGAGCAAGATGAACAGACCAGTCGGGAGCAGAGACAAAATACTTTGCTCAAAAAGGATGGTGAAGTCGAAAACGCCCGCTCGCTGCGGGCCAAAATTGTTATCCGCATCCATGGTATGAGTCTGCCACAATGTCGAGAAGTCGCATGTTGTCGACTCTCTTCTGGTTATATACCGTCAATTGGGAGGAAGGTGCGCAGCGCTCCAAAGCACCAGAAGAGGTTTAGCGTAGAGTCATGATTGCTGATGGTGGGGCCATACGGAATACGGAATACGGAGTACGTGTTGGAACTTGGTGCTAATTTCAGTCAACCTTCGCTTTTGTTTATCGGTTATATGATGTAAAATAAAAAAGGTAAGTTTAATATTCATAAGGAGTTTATATAGCTTTTGAATTTCTAGTAGTACTAATACAGCCTTGATCTTAATTTTAATAAGATTAGATCATATTTTATAAATACACTAGGTTGTCAATTAACTATGTTAAATTTAATCCAGTAGGTATTTTATGTTATATTAGTATTTCTTTCTAAATAAAAATCAATCTGTTAGTTTTTAAACAATCCAGTAAGTAATGTTGGGTAATAGAGAAAACAAATATATTAGCCTAGGTTCTTTCATATTTTACTCTCGTGTTTACTCTCTAACCATCAAGCCCTTACAACTATGATCCATATGCCTTTTCAAGTTGCACCGGCGAGAGAACGTCTTTTTACAGGCGTTGCATACTGGACGAGTCATATCAATTTCCAACCTGGAAGCTTCTGCCGGATGGTGAACTTTTATATGCTCTTCCAACTCCCGTCTGTACGGATGTCCCTTGAAACACAAGTGGCACACTTCGGGCTTCAAAATGTGGCGAAGATTGCGACTGAAGTAAAGAATAGGTTAGCGTTTGTTCCTACGATAGCTTCTAAAATATACCTCAGAGTTCGAAGCGGTGACTTCTTCCCCCTGGTAGCCTTTCCCTTTTGCGCCAGTGATGATTCGTCTATTGGGATTGGTGGACAGGATATTGAAAATGTTGCAGGAGATAGAGGTGAGTATTGATGAGCGAAACAGGAAGAAGATATATCGTTCTGTATGTATTTCAGCTCTGGCGAGCGCCATAGGGAGGGGGATCGTGTGGTGCAAGGGGAAATGATGGTGCTTTCGAAGCCAGGTGATAGCGACGAGCCATTTGAAAATGTTACATGATCCATGCTATTTTGTGACGAACCAAGCATATCAGATGCAAGCAGATCATCAAAGGTGGTCGGACAGTCTGTATTTGGGAACGAAGTGTTATCTGTTCGGCTCGTTACGTCGGCTAGAAAGCCAGGGTATGGTCCATCAAATAGGTACTCATCGCATTCTACAGCGAGATCCAATAGTGGATCTCCCATATTCAATGCCGTGTCGTCTGCTGGTTGGCATGAGTCAAAGAGGGAGAGGTCCATTTCAGGAGGTATAGACCCAAAAGGATCATTCTGATCCATAATCAGCGACATATCCTCCTCAAGTAGGTTGGGCTGCCACTCAGCGTCCATTGTAACTATAGACTTGCTAGCCCTTAATTCTAGGGCTTATTTAAACTCGTACTTATGGTGGACCGCCTTCTGCAGTTGAGGTAGAGGTTGTAGGTAAGTTGGGTGGCTGCGTTGCGTAGAATTGTGGAAGCTGTTGGAGCTGTGAAATAATTTCAAGTAATCCTCGATAGTCGTATTGGTAACGGCACGAGGGACTGGACACCTTTTAATGACATAATCCGGGTCCTCAATCTATTGAATCCAAAGCTTGAGTCAGCGAGGAAGTCCTCCATAAAACCGCGCTCTCGCTGAGTCACGACACGTACCTGCTGAGTCGATATTCATTGCATCGAGATACAATTCTCTTTCCTCAATCTCCCGCGAAGACCGATGCGACGTATTGTTAAACATCTCTCAAATTCAGTTTTGGACCCCAAACAGAAGGTGTATAAAGGCACCGGAAAAGCCAGTGAGGTTCCGTAGCAAAGTGCTACTCTCTTCGACTGTCGGTGACATGATACATGAACCATCTCTCTGTAGTCCAAAACTGAAAATTTGAGATATCCGCAATGCTCACAATCTAGTAGTTCTTTGTGTAGGGTCCTACATGGCACGGCCACATTAGTTATTATTACGTGGGTAGGAACGACAAACAAAACCTTACCGATGTTTTGGTGAAGATAACATGATGTGTCTCCAATCCCAAAGGCATGGAATATTGGCTGTGCCTGGAAGCAGTATTACAATGATTGACAGTTAACTATGCTTCCAGGCACAAAGGTTAAAGCTGCACAGGGACAACCTCCAATTGAAGCATGCTGTAGAAAAGGGATGAAGAAGGAAAAGGATTGAAAAGGAGTGCAGGGACGAAAAGCAAGGTGATTGTGCGGGTTTTATCACCTAAGCCTCCTGCACGGTGTTTAAAGTGAATACCTTGCACCAAAATGACGTATCCTGGTATGCACCTCTCATTGGCGGAAAGGAGAAGCCTACACATACGATTGTAGGCCCCAATCAGGCTGTCAGGCACCAATGCAGAAACGGGAGCAGAGGAGGCCTCATTCCACAGCCTGATTACAAGATACGCAGGTTTGACCGTTGCCAACATCTCATCTTTGACAATCTTGAGCCATCAGTTCTGGACAGACGTTGTTGCACTTGAGAACCCTCTAGTTTATCAGCTGCTATTCTGTCGAGCCTTTGAGATGACGACCATCGACCTGGCAGGAGACAACACGTCTCAGTATCATCATTTTGTTCCTCAATTTCTATTAAGGAATTTTGCTCACAACTTCGAGCCCAAGGACTGTACCGAGTCTGAACCATCGGGAGAAAATAGAAAGAAGAAGAAGAAACAGAAGAATCGCCCTAGTCTTGACAGTGGGAAATTGAAAAGATACCCTGGTGACAAGGTTGTCAACAACGTTAACCTGCTTCAAACACCTTATGTCATCGACGAGAGTCCGGTCAAGCGAATTCTCGGATTGACAGACATGTACAGGGACAAGAATGGCGCCACAAAAAAGGAGCAGCATGAGGTAGAAGAAATGTTCAGCAAGATGGAGAACCAAGCTCAGAGAGTCTTCCGAAAAATTACCAAGGCCTTGGAAGACGGCGACAAAGTCGTGTGTCTCCCAAGATCAGAAAGAGATCTCATCCGCAAATTTCTCTTTCTGATGAAATTTCGTGGGTCCATGTTCCATGAAAGATTCTACCACGAAGCAGTTGAGAACTACTGGGCCAACGATAAAGTCATGTTCAGACAGTACATGCGAGATCATGGCTTTACACGCCCTATTCAGGTGTGGCTTGAGAGTCTCAAAACTATCATGACGCTAGAGATGGATCCGGAAAGAGAGTGGATCGGCAAGATTA
This sequence comes from Fusarium acutatum, assembly GCA_012932015.1. Classification (NCBI taxonomy): domain Eukaryota; kingdom Fungi; phylum Ascomycota; class Sordariomycetes; order Hypocreales; family Nectriaceae; genus Fusarium; species Fusarium acutatum. The sequence continues at coordinate 58,044 of JAADJF010000237.1, read as the reverse complement.
AGCAACAGATGTACTCACACGATGCTGATTGGCTTATCATGCATGTTCAAATGATGTACATGGCAATTTGCACACCGTCAAATCCTGAAGACGAGTTCATACTTACCGATAACAGCTACAATGTTTTCGAAGGGCCCAACCACTTTGCACAGGACATACAGACTGGGGAGGTCCATGGGGTAGCTGATGTCAACTTTCATGAATTTGCGCCGGTTTCGCCAAGATTAATGATCGTCTTGCGTCACTTCCTCTTGCCAGTTCCAGAGGAAGACGTTGACCCGGAAATTCGGGAACGGAGAGAGACTATGCGCTATACATCCGTCGACGATACTTTTGGTGTCAACACAAAGTCTTCATTGGAAGATCTTCCCATAAGAAAGGCGAGAAACAGCTATTCAAAGATCGTCAACGGGCAGATAATTCGGGTTGAAGGGGAGCATGATTCTTACACCAAAGATGACAAATTCTATTTTAGCCTGTTTCCAGTGGGGCGAGATCATGTCAACAAACTCAACAAAATTCTCCTCGAAAACTCGTCACACTGCTCTCGCATCGTGTTCGGGAGTCAGGCCTCTTTCCTGCGCTCTCTTGAACACTACATGACCGCGCCAAAGGTTATCACTGGTTGCGATGCTGACGCCACGGTTGCGCAGCTACGGAAATTGGATCGACTGATGAAGGAGATGGGCTCAAAACGACAATCTCGATGGTTCCAAGCTCCTAGTCCGCCTATGCTCAGTGGCGAGAAGCACGAGGCAAAGTTCACTGCATATCACCAGTACATGAAGAGCAGTGCGGAACATGACAGTAGCTTTCTGGCCACATATAAAGCCTTCGGTAAGTTACAAGAAAAGCACATTTCAGTTGCAATTGCTGATATAGCGTAGTTCGTGGTACTGGAACTTGGTTGAAAGATTGGGAACAGGCTAGCCGTATGCAACAGCTACGAATCAAAATTGATTCTTGGAGCTATCAGTACGGTGTTGATGAAGTCGTCCGAAAGAGGAATCGCAATTTACTAATTCAGATGTACATGCTCTTGCCACCTACGAGGTTTTGGCTCTACATGAAACGGGTACGAATTATGCTATTGAGCCCAGAAAACATTTTTATCACTGTTCAGCCATTGGTGGAACTATTCAACAACCCGAATTTTCGAGAAGGCCCAGAGGACATTTTTAGCAAAGGTATTTAGCAATCAGCATCGTTACAGCAAGTGGCTAACGAATTGCATCGCGAGTTCACAGTTCAAACTATTGTCCGAAGAGATAGACTTAATCATCTCATATACTCCACCGTCGAGAATGATATCAACATGAAGCAGAATCCCGAGCTCGATAGATGGTGCTACGCAAAATCCCGGATAGAATCACTTGAAAGTTATTATATCACATGGAACTTTGCCCTCAAACTGCCTGGTACGTGAGACCTGATACCCCTTGTTGACCCCGAGGAGTAACGATATTCAAGGCTGTATAAAAGACTGCGGTAAAAATACCTAATTATAATTTACCACTAAGAGGTCATTTAGCTGACCAAGAATCAGGAATACATGAGATTGAGAAACTCGCTGCCTCTATGGAATCGTCAATTCTCAGTACCAATACCCATAAGCGACCGGAATTTGACGATCCAGGATTCAGCGAAGATGACAAAATCGAGTTGTTAACGAGGGTGATGGTGAGGCGGAAATTCAGGGAAGCAATGTCCGCTCGACTGGATGAAGGTCTGGCCGAGTCATTGAAGGCCGTTCTCTTTAAGTATACATACCCAACTCCTCCGACTATAGATGACTGAGGATACACTCCGCCAGAAGTGTAGTATGTATGTTCATCTAGTCTCCTTTATAGCATGGGAAACTTCAAAGTGAATGGAACTTTCTGTCTTCCCTATGTTTCGCTTTGCTAAATGGTTGGATCTTATTATCTCTACCTTGTCCCGTTTCAGGGTACTATCATATTCTATACTCCATTTGAAACTAGCAAGTACCAATGTTTGTCCCGACCCTCAACGTTCGTAGCAAGTGCATCGTTCTCCCTTCTTTAGAGCATCATTCTCGCCCTTCATCGCACTAAGAGCCCGATCAACGCAGAAGCCATGCTGAATTTTGACAAACCCTTACGTGATCGAACGTAGTCATGAATCTGAAGTCTAAGTCCATCGGATTCGAATCAATCTCATTGACTTTATTAGAATACCATCCTTCCCTGTCACTGTCATGCTTTCGTAAAAGCAATCAAAGGCCCCTTTTCTCATTATACTGCTTATGTTAGTTTTTACAGTGGCATAAGTATGCTAATAATAATAGAGGAGCCAGTTAGAAGAGAGCACGTAGAGTAGCTCTGTGCTTATAATTATGCCTTATGGTAATAGCGAATGAAAGTATCGCAAGGCGTAAATTTCAGGTTTATCGACAGAAAGCTCGTTCGGAGACCCAAAGACATGGCGGCCCTAGACGATTCTCAGCCAACTAAGCGCTGAGGACTGGTCCCAGGAACAGGTTTTCCAATCTGCGAGCGCAGAGTTATGGCGAGCACAGGTCCCTTCCACAATCCCCGATCCTTCTAGAAATGGACGCAAATGCGCTCGTTCAATATGTAGGTTTCAGAATTTGACAACGGCTGTGGCCCGAGAAGTCCAGTCCTTTGGCATGATGGTAGAAGGAAGAAAAGAGGTGGGGGGGGATTTGGTGTCAATGAATGGAGGGCATGCCATCACTGTGAATATCACCAGTGACGGCAGCTGTTTGTTCACGACAGAAGCCACAACATGGCTTGCTCATGTTGTGGCGTATTGTTATGCTGTAATATTAACATGAAAAGGTTCAGGGCGCGTGATTCTCTTGTGTGGTGAGCAGTAGCAGGAACCAAAAATAAATTCACTCTACCCCGAGAGAATAGCATCACAGTCCAACTACATGCCTAAAACTTATCAACATCTCCATCAAACATCCAATGCGACCCCCCAGCACACCTATACCCACCACTCTGTTTAATCCACTGATATCCAACCGGACAAACACCCATCTTCATCAACTTTGCCTTTCTCGCCTCAATCTTCTTCCGTTTCTCCTCCTCGACCAGTATTCGACGAACAAGTTTCTCCCTTTCCGCGTCACTTGCACTCTTCTGGGCATTTTTGAGCCGCCGAAATTCTTCTTCATCTTTGGCTTCTTGCTCTTTGTCCTTTTGGAGCTGTTCCCAAACTTCATCGCTTACCCCGGCGTCTCGGATGCCATGGGGAATAGTGATGGCTGGGAGCTCTTCTTCTGGCTCCTCCTCCTCCTTTTCCTCAGTAACTGTAGTGACGTTGGTTGCCGTTGCAGGTGGTGTGAATGTGGGTATATCGGTGAGTGCTTTGGCGATCTCACTCGCAGCAGTAGGCTTTTTGTCAGTCATTCGGCCTCGACGCTCCGCCATCATGTCATTCATGGTGCTGCGAATGAGCTCCTCGGTAAGCATCAGGCTTGTAGAAGACAGGTCAAACTTGTGAAATATCTTCTTAGCAAGTTCTTTGACATCTCTCGCATTCGCCCAGCTATCCTGCTTCGACAGTTCTTTGAACTTGTTGGTCAGCTCCGTCAAGAATTCTCTCTCAGGACGCTCCAAGCAAGACAGGTCCACTGGTTTCTTTCCCTTGAGCTTGGCTTTACTAGCTTGCAATTGACTGGTCATCAGCTGAATGCAGCTAGAAGGAGTGAGAGGATCAAAGTCAATGCTTTCTGGGAAACGGCTAGACATTCCTGGATTGATGCCCAGCAGAGTATTGATGTCCTGTACGTAGCCGGCAAGAATAATGATAACCTTGCCGTGATACTTCGGCTTCGTGACGCAATCCACAAGCTCATCAACTGCCTCTCTGGCAAACGAACTCTCAGAAGCCAGTCGATACGCTTCATCAATAAAAAGAACCCGGCCTAGAGCTTTATCCAGGAGCTGCTGTACCTTTGGCCCAGTATGTCCAACATATTGACCTATGAGCTCAGTAGCAGAGACCTCGATGACTTCGGTACTAGCCAAGAAGCCCAGATCGTAGTATACCTGGCCCATCTTCCGTGCAGCTGTAGTCTTTCCAGTCCCAGGTGGGCCGCGGAACAGGAAGTTGAAAGGAATCTCCGGGTCAATCTCTAGTTGCTTGGCCTGACGCACGCGGGTCTGGTAGCCTTGAAGGATCGATATCAGATGCTCACGCCCGACATCGCCCTCAAACAATTTGTTGACGTCGGGATCGCCCTTTTCAGCGCGATCAAAGTCTTGATCAAAGTCAATGGGCTCCAAGGTTCCGTGTCTCTTGACGCGTCCAGACGACACACGCTTTTGATGATTTGCCATAGCCCTTCCAAGCAAGATGTCGATTTCACCCGCATTTCCAAAGTTGGGGCGGTTTCTTGCACGGCGCAGCACATCCAATGCGACAACCTTGGCTTTGGTTGTTGCCTTGAAGCCCGACTTGCCCAGTTTGAGGTCTAGAATCTTTGCCAAAGCAATATCATCAAAATCCTCAAAGACAAAGGCAGACGAGATGGGAAAGCGTCGACTGAGACCAGGATTGACATTCTGAAACATCTCCTCCATCTGCTCCTTGTATCCAAGCAGAAGGACGCATCGATCTTCGCCAGGAACGCTTTGGACCTCTGCAACGATGGTGTCGATAACAGCCGCCTTGTAGGGATCAACGACAGAGCCATTTACGCCTCCTCCTCCATAGAGTCCATATGCTTCGTCAATCAGAAGAACTTTTCCTACCGTGGCGGCGAGGATACCCTTAGTCTGAGCCTCTGACTGGCCAAGAGCAGCTCCAACAAAATCAGCTGGGTTCTTGGTGACGACCTCTCCATTCGAAAGAAGTCCCAGATCTTTGAGGATCTCTCCGTAGAGCTTTGCGACAGTAGTCTTTCCAGTGCCGGGTGACCCTAAGAATACCTTGTTTAGCGAAAACTCAACCAGAGGCTGCTCCGCAAGCTCTCGCTCATAATTTGTCTTCAGAGTATCCATGAGGACGCCAAGCGCATCCTTAACTTCCTGAAGTCCAATCAAGGATTTAAGTTCCCGATAGGCCATGCTATTCAGCAAAGCTTCGGATGGTTCTGGTCCAATGATGTCTTCTTGAGTGAGGAGCAAATCATTTGGCTTCTTGCCGGCTCGTCGTTCCCTTCTGAGACGTGCTGCTTGTCGTTGACTGATCTTCTGGAGACAATTTTCCACGGCGCGTGCATTGCCGAAACCATTCCTTCCACGACCATGGCCAACCCGACGTGCAGCAATCCGGCAGAATAGCCCGTCAGTCCCTTGCTCAGCAGCCATCCTACCTTGGAACTTGCGATGGATCTGCAACTGAAAAATCTGGAGGAGTTCTTTGTCGGTGTAGTCCTCGAACTTCATCTCGATGGGGAATCGACTAGGGATGCCGGGGTTGTGAGAGAAGAAGGACTCCATCTCCTTACTGTAACCTGCCAAGACAAACACAACCTTTCCTCTCAGGTTCTCGACCTCTGTTAGGAGATAATCCAGTACAGCCTTGCCGCCGGGGCTGTTGCCAGATGACAGTTGGTATGCTTCGTCGATGAAGATGCAGCCGCCACCATTGTTGTTGACATCTTCAATTAGCTTTTCACAGCCAGTGACACCCATATTGGCGAGTTTGGATCCAGTGACTTCCTTGAAGCAGCTTCCCGCAATGGCGCCGACTGTCGTGAGGAATTCGGCATATATTCTCGCCACTGTCGTCTTGCCTGTAGAGAAGTTAGTTGAAGTTATTCATTGTGCTTCTTGCGTCTCTGATGCACTCACCTGTACCTGGGTTGCCAAGTAGCGAGCAACTCCATCTTTCATCTCCAAGTGAGAACCCTTGACTTATCTTGGTATCGACCGTGGATTTGATCGAAAGTATCTGGTCTTTGACAGACTCAAGACCAATCATCCTCATTAGTTTATCTAGAGCAGCGTTACGTGCACCTTCAACCTCTTTCATGTTCTTCCACTCTTTAGCTGCACTTGAGATAGGATCGAACTGAGGAGCAGTCTGGGGCGGCGGGCTGGTTTTCCAGGTCTCCTTCATCTTCTTCTTGTTGCTTTCAGCTTGTCGAAGAGACTCAAGTTCTTCCTTCTTCTGCTTAAGCTCATCTGCTTGCTTCTTTTCCTCAGACTCGTACTTCATAGTTCGACGGTGCTGATCAATCTCATCCTCAATCTCTTGTAGCTCCAGGCGATACTTGTCCTGTGCTTCCTGGCGCTTTCGTTCGAGTTCGAGGTCGCGTTTGATACGTTGCTTATTGTCTTCGTACTCTTTTGTGCAAGTGACGCAGGTCTTGGACTTGTCTCCACATGGGACCTTGGTCTTATGGCCTTTATCGCAGACTCTTTCGACTTTGGCGAAGCATTCAATCATGGAGTGGTTTTGGACCCGGTGGCAGCGTCGCTGGCATTTGTGTTTTCCGCAGCTCAATGGGGCATTACTAGAAACGTTAGAGATTTTGTAAAGGGTGGGATAACATTATGGTGGAAAGGATGTAAAGGACAAAGTGCGAGTTTGGACTTACCAGGGCTCGGCGCATCCTCCATCAGGACACTTCTTATCAAAGTCTTCTGGCACCTTCAATAACATGGACGTCTCAGGATGGCTCTCGCAGTGGATAGGCACCCCATCGAATATAGAGCTACTCATCTTCAGGGCATCAAAATACTGCGTCCACATTTTACCGCCCTTCTTGCTCTTCATGAATGTCTCCATGTTACCAAAGAGAATCATGCCATTTCGGGCTCGCGATAGAAGGACTACCAGTCGTTCGTGAGCGTACAGGAATCCGATGTCTCCCGATGCGTTACTGCGTGTTAGTGAGACGATGACGATATCACACTCTTCTCCCTGGTAGTTGTCTGTGCTGTCAGCATTGAACTCTCAGTACATTGATTGACTCACCAATTGTCGAAAGACGTAGCGGCTTCTTGTTCACTTTAGCTGCCGATTGTGTGATCAGCCCGGCGCGCACCAACTCATGGTTGTCGACATCATTCAGCCAAGGATCCATCTCCTTCCGAAGAGTCTCCTTCAAAAGGAACAATTGTCCCAGATATGGCGTGAGAACAACCATGTTCTCAGTCTTGTATCCGTTCTGCGATAAGTATCGCACCATTCGGAGAACCATCATAGCCTCGTGGAGGTTCTTCTTGCTGGCTTTGGCCGTAGGGTCCCGGCGCTCAGCGACATCGTCCATGGTATCTTCCGGTCGTTCGTGATGAACAAATGTCACTCGACTCTTCAATCCTCGGATCAACTGACGGTCGGAAGTTGAGGGAATGTCTTTTAGTTCGGGATAAGCTAGCATGCGAGGGTATTGTGAGATGTCTGGATGGCTGCGGTGCTGCTCTTCAAGGGCTGTGAAATGGCGACCCTGAATAACAAGTCTTTCGAAGAGCGACACGTTCAGATCGTAGCCTTCGCCCTTTTCCTTTGTCAGTAGGTAATTGCCCACCTTTGGCCTGAGTTGTTTGTGATCTCCGATTAAGATGAGTTGCTTGACAGAGGCGCTCATGGCTGTAATAATATGCGCTTCGAGGATCTCTCCCGCTTCTTCAACCAAAACAATGTCGGGATTGGCGGTTTCAATAATTGACTGATACATCGCTGCAGCGGTTGTTGTGCACGCGATGATCTGCTTATCTTTGAGAACTCTTCGTCCGCGCTCGTCAAGGATGCTCTTGATCTCAGTCCTCACATCACTGAATCGATTGCTCAGGTCAATGAAACGGGCGCTCTGTTCCTCACGAACCATTTGAGACCACTCATAATGACATTGTCGTCTCACAGCCAGCGGCGCATTCCAGACGGTACGGGCTCTCGGGTCGAGAGATATGCTGAGGTGTCCGAGACGATTGACATCACCGCCGTGCAGCCAGTGCTGGTAAACACCCGCCGGGTCAATCTCTTTACCATCTGAGCCAACCGTCTTGAAGCCATCATCTTCTGGCACCTGAAAAGCCTTCCATGCGATGCTGAAATTTTCGGAAAGCTCGAGGTGTTCCAGGATATCGGCCGGATCAGCATCTCGGGCAGCGAGCTTCCTGCTGCATTCTTGAAGCTCCAGGCTGAGACTCGTTTCTTCAACTCGAAGTGTATTGAGGATATTCTTCTCCTCAATCTTCAACCAATACTTCTTTCGGCCGTCGTATTCTCTCAGAAGAGTGGGTTTGGTGGCTTCAGTAAACTTAGAGCCTAGCCGAACCATCTGGTCTGAGCTGATGCCGATGTCCATCAGGTCCTCCATAAATTGATCAAGGGCATGATTCGTATAGCTCAGCACAAGAATACGCGATTTTGTCAATCGCAGAATGGTTAAGAGAATGAGCGCGCCCAAAAATGACTTTCCTGTACCAGGCGGGCCTTGAATTAGAGCCAGGTTGCTGCTGATGCCCTGGTAGAAGGATTTGAGCTGAGCACCTTGCAGTTTTATCTCTTTTTTTAGTCTTAAGCCGGCAGGCATTTGATAACTGCGCTCTGAATCTATAGCCTCCTTGAGCTGGTGAAGCAAAGCGTTCAATGTCGTCGATCTCGGACCCTCCCCAGAAGGTTGCTTGGGGTCGATCAATTGAGGTTCAAGAGGCAACTCGGCGATGGTCTTCAATCGTTTAAGGATCGGTTCGAAAGAAAAAGTAGCGGTGTCTACAATGAAAAACTTGAGTTGATCCTTGAATGGACTCTGAAGGGCATCAATCGCTTTCTTGAGCCCAGAACCATCGTTGAATCTGATGCCGACGATGGGTGGTGTCTTGAGAAGGTTCGCGACGTCTCTGACAAGCGACCCAAACGCGATGATGGTGTCGTTGCAACAAAGCGCACCAAAAGAGTCATGCTTCATAAAGTTCTTGGACTCTTCTATAAACGCCTTCTTCCCGCCTTTCGGTAATTTGTGCGGAAAAGTAATGCCCTGCTGGCACGCGACGTAGAGAGCATAAGGCGGGATGTGCTTGGTGTCGATGTCATGGTCGGTATTGATCCCCACCAATCTCAACTGCCCCAAAGCAACAGGACGGCGTTTGCTTTTCTTCTGACTCATGGCGACTTGAAGGTCTTCTCGCAGTTCAGAGAGCATGTCCTCGCGAAGAAGACGGAAGAGCCAATCGCGGTAACTCTGACTTCGGGTTTCAATTGGCGTGTCAAAGACATCTCCCAGTCGCTGGAGATATGGAGGATCGGTTGAGAGTAGCTCATCAGAGGTTGGGTAAATTGAGACATCCCGGAAGTTGGCATGATCGTTGTCATGACGTCCTCCAGGAGTAACTCCGTTGGATGCAATTTCGGGCTGGGCAAAGATCTTGATGTTCTTGTCAATGCGGTATGCAATCTTCCTCACTTCCGGCGAGTCCGATCCGAGAAGAGACTTATTCTCCATCAATCCCTTGACTGCGTCCTTGTGGATGCCAAAATTGGCTTGATCCGAGACAATCTGTAGGCACAGCCAGGCAAATGCTTCAAGCCCGACATTGTCGAGTTTGTCATTGTGGTAAGCGCCCACGGCAGCAGTCCAAAAGGTCGATGGCTCCAGGATAGCCGTCAGCATCTGACGAAGAAATCCACCATTACTGAGAGCAGCTACACCCTCATCCGATAGCGTTAGGAGGAACGGCAAGGCAGTGGTGTTTATGAAGCTAAAAGTCAAGTCGACGCGGACTACTCTCTCCAACGCCGCGATACCGGCAGGGTTTGAGATCAAGACCTCGACAAATTTGACAGGTGAGTACTTGCTACTGTAGATCTCACAAGCTTGTACAAACAACTTTGCGGAGTGTGCATTGGTGATTTGCTGTTCGCCTTTAATGACGGCCCAGAATGTCTTGATGAGCTTTGCAGCTCGAGAGCCAGATGCGTCTTGTACCAGAACCATGACGGCGATAGCGACGACACTGAGGCAAGATGATAACAATAATGGATTTGTTGATGGAATTAAAACTGATGATCATAGAAGAATGTGATATCACTGAACAAGTGAGTGAGTGAATGTAGCTTCCATTTGTACTGTGAATGAAGCTGTCTGTCTGTCTGCCTTGACTTCACCCAACCAGCATCGCCACGACAGCCAGCAAAATGCTTGGGGCCGACAAAGCCTCCCGTGTGATGCGACGATGAAAAAGACATTTAATTCGCTGTCAATCAGGCTCTGAGTTGTTTTGGTCGGCCTCCCACAGCTTACGGCGGAGACGTCAACGAGGACTTGGCAATGACTCCGGTACAGTACAACAAAACTTCAATTAAAATAAGAAGAATACCTAGACATACTCGCGATACTTTAGACAAACTTGATGCGCTTTTTCCAAGGTACATAGCTTGTTTTCGGCACCCTGGTTGAGAGACATGTGAATGAAGAATGCCTATTCTTCACAGCCCAGCGGTCGGGAAACAGGCCAACATTGTCGCAACCAACACAGGATGGGCAAAGTGTAATTAATGCAGAAGCTAGGCAAACACTGTTGCATATTTCCATTGAGTGTCTGGTAGGCCTCCTGGTGTTACATGGCGGAAGTGAATGGCATCTCAGAATATAATGAGTTATCTGTCCCTTCTTGCTCATTTTCATCAGCCTCAATCACCCAGACCTTTCTATATCAACCATATCAAATTATTATTCCCTATCTCATTCATACAACTCACCTCCATAATGTACGGCCGCCGTCAAGCAAGTTCGCGCGCATGGCGAGCACCCGCGCCCGTGACTCCATCACCAGCACCTCCACTCGGAGATGTAATTGAGCGCATCACCCAAGACAGCCTCAAAAGCGATGGCGACCACGTGGGGATTGAGAACGCCAAACTAGTCGCATCCTACAACTGGATCAGCTCATCTTCTCCCGAGATCATCATCCCAGGTACGTAAAATTCTCCAGAAAACGGCATGTCTAACATGTGCAGGTCAACCTCCAAGATGGACGCCTCCCAAAGGTCCGAACAAGCTTCCTGGTGACGCTGGCGAGTACTATCGCGATGTCAACGCAGCAGCTTACCCCAAACATCCTCTTGAGCCTGCTATTGTCTCTGTGATGAAGATGAATCCCAGCCCCGTCCCGGTCAACATCGTTGCATGTGGAAGCACGATCGGAAACCTCCTACGCTTTGCTCGAGGCGTTGATCTGGACCGCTCGTTTCGCATACTCGTTGAAAGGGTCGGCGAAACTGTCCATCTCATTCGCAGAGAGAATTCACCTCGGGAGAAGATTGAAGGTGTACGTGGATTCGGGCATACATTCCCAGAGGCGTACACCACATGGGACTCTTCGGTCAAGCGCTCGACCTCCCACCAGCGGATCCTTTCGTATCAATTCGGCGGTCTTGATCTCATGGTCCGCTTCGAAGGCGATGGGTATATTTCGTCCAGTCCTGTCGCCAAGACTGTGAAGGGGTACGCTTTTGACGATTTGGAAAGTCTCGGCATTACTGAATCGCTGTCAAACGGTACTGGCAAACTCAAAGTGTCAGATGGTGGTGAATCCGTCCCCCAGAGCAGCATCTTCGACTTGAAGACGCGATCAATCATGGCTCGTGAAAAAGATCATCTCGGCGAACAACTTCCACGCTTGTGGATCGCTCAAGTCACGCAATTCCTCCTCGCCTACCACGAAAAAGGTCTCTTCAGAGACTCCAAAATTGAGATGAAGAATGTCAAAGCCGACATCACCGAGTGGCAGGAACTCAACCAGCCATCGCTCAAGCGTCTCGCTGCACTCCTGCGCCTCATAATTGACAAGGCCCACGCGTCAAAGGACGGTAAGTTGGAGATCGTGTGGTCCAACAGCGGCTCTCTCGAGATTCGCAAACAGCTGTCGGATGCAGGTGACGTCTTGTCTGAACCTGTCAAGAAGCAATGGGAGGCTTGGTTGGGGAGTGAGAACAAGGATCCGGAGGACTCGGAGCGCGAGGAAGAGTTCATGGCGGCGCAATCGGATAGTGACAGTGACAGTGATTATGCTGCGTGTGATCAAGAGTGCGGATATTGCGGAAAGTGTATATACTGAGGAGTGGCTGGTGGGATGAGAATGTCATGATGTACCTGAAGAGTACCTAGCATTAAACCGCCGACATTGATGTTGAGGACCCTCCAGTAGCCATTCTTACCGAACTACCGAGTTACAGATCACCAACTGGATAAGGGACCTTCCAGATGAGACAAGGGATGCTGACAGACGTCAATCATGGTATCACCCTTGCCCAACCCTTGAAATCGATACGTCCATACCCTACAGATCACATCACTCGTGCCACGCAATTGTCTCAAATGGCGCACATGTACGTTTCACCAGCGCGGATCACAATGAGTGAAGATCACAGCAAAAAAATAGCACTGCCTCATGGAAAATATGGATCATCCAATACCTCCTGGCGCGCGCCAAATCGGGCCACGCTCAGAATTCTGGGGAAGTCTGAGCCAGGCATTTTAGCGCATGAATCCCAAGGCCAAGCTTTTTCTTGGTGTCAGACGAAAGCATGGGAATGAGATCGGCAAGTGGAAAAGCTTCGTCGTACCCTTCAATGTAACAGACCACACAGTATCCGGATTGAAAACCAAATGTCTTGCGTGCTTTTTTTCCCTCCTCCCGTGAAGCATTACGCAAGCTCGTTGGTGGGAATGGTCTGGATGTCTGCCCCCCGTATATAGTGGAGCGGTTAAAGAATGAGGGGGGCGAGGCCCTTTTTTAGGCGACACACAGTTCTAACTATTCCCAACGAGGCTGGAGGTTGGGGTTCTTCTAGAACGAAGATAACGATAGAGTCGAACCTGGTCGATCACTTTCCTGCCCTGCGGCTCTTACTTTTTGGAAGCGGGGTTGAACAGGACACGCGAGGGTAACGTGAAGGTGTGAGGTTGGTGATGGGTTGGACGGGCCGACACTGCTGTTAAGATCAGCAGTGGGTGGTATTGAGGGACAGAGAGAGAAGGAGAAGGACAAAGAGTCAAAAATGGTGGTGTCGACTGTCCCAACGAACCACGAACCTTTTTAGTAAGGTTAGTTTATGGAGAATGGTATGCTTAAAGAAGCTTTCAGAGTTTTCGTCTCTACCTTAGTTCAAAGTCGCGGTCAACTTGGGAGTCGACATGATGCACGGCATCTTGATTGAACTCACGGGTGATCAATGAATTATAGCGGTCTATATACGCAGCATTCAATCAACTTATCTATCCATCCTTGTCATTAACCTCCAGATAAAGAAACCAACGGCGTAGGTTCCATTTCGCTATCTCGTGGTGGGGATCATCAACTTGGCTTTCCCAGCCGGAGACAGTTCCCGTTGTTAGTGTAGCGGTACCGCAGGCTATTGGCGCCGTTGTCTCAGGGGCCATAGGAGACACGGGCCACCGAGACGCCAGTACGTGGTTACAGATTTGATCCGTACTCGTATCAGGATCCATCTCGCTCAGGCTCGCTCCGGGTACAGACTCTCTACATCACGTAACGTACGTCTTATAGCGATTGTCCTATTTTCAGAAACTCTGACTGTACAATACGTCAGCGCGATACAGTCACCGTGTCATCTCTACACGATGCTCCAGATCGAATGGTCCACAGATCAATTTTCTAGCCGCGCCATGTCCGAAGCGCCCAGCCCAGCCAGTCCAGTCCAGCCAAGCCAAGAGAGTTCAGTTCTGTTCAGTCAAGTGCCCGTAGGTTAGGTTATAATCTAAAATTGCCTCGACCAAATTTTGGGGTCGATTTCGCCTCAGCATTTCATTTCTCATGCCATTCTTGGCTTTCCCATCGCCTGCCCATCGCACCACGTCTTTCCTTGTCAGACCTGATCAGGATTCCACAGACTCAACAGTAAACGTTACCTGTAATTTCTGTTTCAATAATTCGCTTTGTTTGCTCGGGCGCTGTTTCATAAAAATGAATGCAATTCCTGAGACTTTTTGGTCCCCGCTGAGTTGAGTTCACTGCCTTCTGCAGGGCGATAAGATAAGCTAAACTACTGCGAACGCACTGTAGCTTGGGACTTTTCAGGGGTGCTTTCCCTTAAAGCTCTTGGGGCTGGGCTCCCCAACCTCACCTCCACACCACTACAAGCACCCCTGGAATCGCTCACTCCCAACGGGCTTGAGGTCGCATCACCAGAACCAGTCAAGGATTGGTTTGGTTTGGATTCAGTCAAGACCTTCAAGGTCGTGTCCTTTTCCATCTCACCCGCCCCAACTGTTCGCCACCCCAGCATCCCATCCCTCTTCTACCCCTTGTTCGTCCTCTGCAATCATTCATTACCCCGACTCTCGCTCTCAAAACTCTTTCTTTTACTTCTACAACCTGCTTCTGTCCCTCGTTATACTTTTGCATAGTAGCGACGGCGCCAGACGACCCCGCGAATAATTATCGGACTGGATCCGACATTACGATACCGAACGAGTCAATATGAATTTCACCAAGAAGATTGACCGAGCCTTTCAATGGGCCGGTGAAAGGATGGGTGGTGAAGCCCGAACGGCTCATTCTGATGAGTTCAAGAATCTAGAGACCGAAATGGCTCTCCGTCAAGACGGTTTGTTCCCGTGGACCATTAACTTTTCGACGACTAACGACTCCAGGCATGGAGCGCATGCAACGATCTATGAGTGGCTACGTTAAATGGTTGTCCCAACGCAATGAGCTTTTGGATAACAAGGAGCGCGGCACTCCCATGGCGGCTCTTGGCCGTACAATGGCTACCCACGGCGAGGATTTCGAGCAAGAGTCCGAGTTCGGAAACTGTCTGTTGTCCTTGGGTCGCGCCAACGAGCGCATTGGTGGCATCCAAGATTCCTACCTAGACTGCGCCAATGCTACTTGGCTGGACAACCTTGAGAGGAGTCTGGCAATGATGCGAGAGTACCAGGTATGCCAATCGATTGCTTGACGATACGCCCGCTAACAAAAGTAGAACGCTCGCAAGAAGCTTGAGAACCGCCGTCTCGCCTACGACGCCAGCACCAACAAGCTGCAAAAGGCCCGCCGCGACGATTTCCGCATCGAGGAAGAAGTTCGCATGAACAAGGCCAAATTTGAGGAGACCAGCGAGGATGTCCTTCGTCGTATGCAGGACATCAAGGAATCCGAGGCGGACAATATTACATCCCTGACTCAATTCCTCGACGCTGAGCTCGATTACCATGAGCGCTGCGCCGAAGAGCTGCGCCGTGTTCGTCAGAACTGGGCTGGAGCTTCGTCTTCGCCTACCAGTGCTCCCAAGATCGGTCGAAGCCGATCAAACACCGCTCGTTCTTGGCAAGAGCCTCGTCACCAGGCGGTCTACGAGGAGCCAGAGGCTGAACAAGAACCCGCTCGCATTCCCAACCGTTCCCCTGGAAGCCGTCTTGCGCCTCCCCCTCCCCAACCTGCACGACCCCCGATTGGACGCGCCTCAACATTTGAAGGCCGCTCCTCATCTACAGCTACACCACTAGCCAATCTCAGAGTTCCAGGCGCTCCTCTTGCTCGCGTTGCTACTGACAGCGGTTCATACGGACGCCATGATGATGTATTCTCTGATGATGTTTCAACAAGCAGAAGCGGCAGTCCTGACTGGGAACACCGCGCTGCCAGCCCTGCAACTAGCTATGGAAGTCTAAGCCGAAGCACAAGCGGCCTGGCTCTTGGAAAGAAGCCACCGCCTCCCCCTCCCAACCGGGCCAAGAAGCCCCCGCCTCCTCCTCCTACAAGAAGGGAGAATTTGGGATATTGATGGATTTTATGAGTCAATTGATAAATTTGGTATCTGGCTGGCGTTTGGATTTGATTTGGACAATAGAGTCTTCACGCGAATGCGTCTGTAATTGATTGAATTGAGCTTGACCTTGAATGTGAGGCTATTTTAAGAGGTGCGGTCCCTGACGATCATTTCGATAAGATAAGGTCACGTGACATCCAAAACAAGTGGAAGGCAGCTCCATCATGCAGCAGCTCTGTTCTGCATCATCATTCACAACAAAACATGGCGACGGAAGACGAGCGCTACAGGCAATCGAGCCAATATCGGCTCTGGTCGTTCACGCCAGCGAACCTTCAAGAATTGCGCGCAAAAACAAACTCCCTCGCTCGAGAACAGATCGCTCCTCGACTTGCGACAGATCCTCCGCCCGAATTCCTCACCCCCGATGAAGAGATACGCCTCGTCAAGTTCTTCACCGTCGAGCTTATTCGCGCGGCTACATTTTGCGAGCTTCCTACTGAGATTCGAGCGACGGCCGCTATCTTTCTGCGACGCTTCTACGTGACCAACTCGGTCATGACCTACCCTGCGACCGACCTCCTCAAAACATCACTCTTCTTCGGATGCAAGGCCGAAGGTTTCTTCTACAAGTTAAATGCGTTTTCGGATAAGTTCCCAAACACAACTGGCGAGCAGATTCTGGCGGGAGAGTTTCTTCTCTGTCAGGGAATCCGCTTTGCTTTTGATGTGCGACACCCGTTCAGAGCGCTCGAGGGTGCCATCTTGGAGTTGAGAAGGAGGCTACCGGACGAAGAGACGCGAATCAACAAGGCGCATGCCCGCGCTCGAGACATTCTCAAGTTCAGCCCTTTGGTGACAGACGCATATTTCCACTATGCGCCGAGTCAAATCATGATGGCGGCGCTTTCCATGGTAGATCATGGACTGCTAGACACTTTGATCCCAACTCCTGGTCAAGGCGGCAATGCTAGTCAGGAATCAGCATTTGCAGACATGCGAGACAAGATTCTAGGAGCTGTAGACGGCTGCCGCAAGATGCTTGAAGAGGAACCTCCCGAGAGAATGACAGAGTACTGGGGAACGGTACGTGTAAAGCTTGTTACCCGAACCAGACTAACAGGAGTAGCCCGAGATTGTCAAGGCGATGAAACCACTTCGAAAGAAACTGCAGAGATGTCGTGATCCCGATCGAGCGAACCTGGTCAATCTTCAACGAGCGAGACGAGAACAAGTTATGAACAAGGAAAAGAAGGTAACAGCCAACGAGGACGGCACAGTATTTGGGGATGATCTCCGAGAGACAAAGAGAGTGAAACTGGAAAACGCCGATCCATTTGGACCTCCTCTCTGAGTTGCCCAGTCAAATTGGTGAACAATCCTTTCACCCAACGACCAAACCAATCGGCATCTGCCAACAATTTTGCCAAAAACTCTGCAACAGTCTGGACTCTGAACCATGTCCGGCCATTTTTCACCGATGCATGAGCTGACCAACATCCCTTTTTACCCTCGGTGTTGCATTGGCCGATTCCACAGTCCAAGGGAGCTCTTCATCATCCTATGAAACAGCTGGAATGCAACGCTAGCAGTGCCGAGCGCCTTGGCAGCGTCTTCAATTGAGTGAGAATCAGTCAAAACAAAAAAAAGTCGGCTGTGCTGAAAACTGAGCTGTGCTGTTGGGCGATACCTTAATAAATATCTATGACGATATCACGATACCCGATCGGCTGTGGAGTGTGGGGATCCGGGCTGAGGAAGCTTGCAGCCTAGTCCGAATTGACTCCCCAATGAGATTTTCCAGATATTACCAGCCAGAGGATGAAGCTATTGAACTGTGTAGGTTGTCTGTTACGCGGTTCGCATTGAACCGATACAACAAACAGGCTTTTTTTTCCTCAGGTTCAGGTTCGATACGAGGCAGGACTAGTTACAATAGCTAATGGAATCTCTCGCGTTGTCCAATTGAATGCACGTCTCTCCCATGGTGCGACTCCAAACTGCAACTCCCGAAGACACAGCTTCCCCGGCTTTCGGCACACGGCAAGCCGCGACAGAGCTTCAACCCTTGACCTCGTCTCAGACCAAGAGCCTTGGCGTGGGCTGAGTAGCACTTCATCATTCTGGCCATTGATGACGCTTGAGCTCTTGGTCTATGTCATTGACTCTGTTTTGAGTCTGGTCTCGCGAGGGGGGCTCGTGCTGGGCGAAGCTTTACCAATTGGCCAGGATGCTGCCGTCGAGCTTGTCTCTCGAGGAGTTCTTAAGCTGTGTGTTCCCCCCGTGTTTTGGTTTTGGGTTCGTGTTGTTTATCCAAGATTAACTCTGTCTAGTCCATCATCAAAATGAAGCTGCAGTCTCTTGTCGCCCTCGCCCTCTCGGGCTATGCTACTGCCCAGAGCCGTGTCAACCTCACTGCTGCTCTTGAGTCTGAGAACTCTACCCTCTCTGAGCTCAGCGGTATGTTGTTACTGTATCTCATCTGCCAATGCAAGCTGACCGTGTAGGCCTTCTTCGTGCCCAGCCCAGTCTCCTCAGAGACCTTGGCCGTCTTAGGAATGTCACCATCTTGGCCCCAAGCAACGATGCCATCAAGGACCTCCTCAACGACACCGCTGTTGCCCGCATGGTCGAGAACGACCCCAGCTCCGTCGCTGCTATCCTCCAGTACCACGTTCTGAACGGTACCTACTATGCCAGCAACATCAGCGATACACCTGCTTTTGTCCCCACGCTCCTCAACAACGCGACTTATGCCAATGTCACCGGTGGCCAGCGTGTCGAGGCCATGGCCATGGGCGATACCGTCAGCTTCTACAGTGGTTTCCGTCAACAATCCAATGTCACCAAGGCTGTAAGTCATCCAATTGATCATTAACAGCACTTACTAACACACTCAGGACCTCAACTTCACTGGCGGTGTCATTCACATCATCAACAAGGTCCTCGCCGTTCCCAAGAACCTTTCCGACACGGCCATTGCCGCCAACCTCTCCGCCGTTGCTGGCGCTCTCACCGAGTCCAAGCTCGTCACAAACCTCACCAATGAGAAGAACATCACTGTCTTTGCTCCCAGCAACAGCGCCTTTGCCAACATTGGCTCTATCCTCTCCAACTTGAGCGAGTCTGATCTCGAGAGCATTCTCAAGTACCACGTGGTCAACAACACTCTTGGTTACAGCTCAACCCTCAAGAACGGTTCTCTCACCACTTCTGAGGGTGAGAAGCTGAACATTGTTGTCCACAACGGCACTGTGTGGGTCAACGAGGCCAAGGTCATTGTCCCTGATGTCCTCATCGCCAACGGTGTCGTCCATGTCATAGATGCGTAAGTCACTCCATCCGCTCTCACAAACCCAACTAACATCTTCAGTGTCCTCAACCCCGACAAGCCCTCTGCCACCGCCAACCCTACCGCCAGCACCCAGGAGGCCGCTTTCTCCGGCGCCAGCTCCGTCAGCGACATCCCCTTCACATCGGGTGTTCCCGAGAACACAAACACAGCTGCGGCCACTGGCCTGTCGCCTTCGACCTCCACTGAAGGCGCTGCCCAGGCCACTGCTGCCATTGCGCTCGGCGCCCTTTTCGGCGGTGCTGCCCTTGTCATGAACTTCTAAACTTGGTCGGATTAATGGTTAATGGTTATGTGAATGGTATGGATTAATGGACGATAGTAATGATGGATTGAATACATGATTTGACCCACGGCTTGTACCTTACAGTGAAAGTGTAACTCTCGATGCTCCCGAAGCCACGGCACATGCCACAAACGTGACTCGTCAAGCCTCCGTAGCAGGCCCTTCATCCCCGTAGATAGGATCTTTCCGAAACCACTCCACGTTCTCAATAGCTTTCACCTTTTCCTCCTCGCCCTTCTTCCCATAGCACATATCCCAGTCACAACCCTTCGGATAACTCCCGACCATCTCAAACCCGCCGTCCAGATCCTCCAACAGGCGATGCCCCACTCCCGCCGGTACAATAACAACATCGCCCGTTTCCACCACCGGCTCGACCCTCCCCTCATTATCCTCGCCACCAAAGCATAAGCGGGCTCTGCCGTGGCTTATGCAGAGGACCTCGTGGGTCGTGCTGTGGAAGTGTGTTTGGGAGTACATTGTGTAGCGCCACTGTGGTGTTACCACGTTAATTGAGGTTAGGTGCGCTTCGATCTTTGATGCGGATATGGGGGGTTTGAAGGCGGCGTGGTAGTGAAGAAGCGGTTTTTGATGGATGCTGCAATTGGGGATTAGGTTGTGAGATGGGATGAGATGCTTGGAGACGCGGAGAGATGAAAGTGGTGTTAAAAACATTGTGAGTAGTTTTAAGTGTAGTATAAATGTGTAATGAAGATGTGAAGAACTGGGCGATATTGTGATGTTATTGAGCTGTTGATGTATGAAGTAACGATTCCACTTGACGTCATTATTCCATCTTTAGGGTAGGTCAATGAAGCAATTGGTATCACATCTTGACAAGCTTCTCCAGCGACTCAACTCACTCATGCACATTACTGTCTATCAATAACAGAACTCCATGATAAAATGCGATACCTACCCGGAACCCAAGCATCGGCGCTTCCCCACGATCGGGACCCACGTGGCTGCCCGGGGAGGCTTCCGGTATTGACACGGCCAAGGCCGCTTTGTCCGGCTGGACATAAGCACCCTTGACGATAGCTGGAGGCAATATTATAATTCCATACTCACCAGAATTTGTATGTCAGATGTCTCTATGGATAGTTTACGAGTCGCCTCTAAAAGAAGAGGTTATGCCCCAGTCTGATTAGAAGAATGACACAGAGTCTTTTCGTTCGTAAAATCCTGAGGATCACTAGTAGAGCCTATATGAGTTTCAAATAGTTTGATAAAGAGAAATAGATTATGACTTTGAGGACTCATGCGCCTTTGTTGAGAGCGAGGCATGATTCCAACGGGTCTAACGTACGAACTCAACCTAAACAGCTCAACGAACACGAGAGTTTCAAACGCATGAAAATGCTTGAGGGAAGTAAGGACACGCCAGAAACCAAAATAATGAGGCCAGACAAGCTTTAAAAGTCCCTTGTCATAAACGAAGCCCAGATATCCGCTGTGTACGAGCAGTCCCCCTGGAGCAAGATTAACATCGAAGTTAAGGATGTGCTGAAGCCCTTGGCATCTGTCGAAAGTCTGGACGAGAGCTATGAGCTCTCGACAGGATATCCGAGATTAGGCTATATCTATTAAGCTTAACGCAATGAAGAACAGTGCACAGTCTACGGGATTGGATGGAATACGACCGATTGTGGACAGGGTGATCAGCTGGATGATAATGGACTATCCATAATCCGCCCATGGTATTCAAATTCACTAGATTGACTATACGACGAATCGGAACGCAGCTGTCAAGTATCCGTATGGGTTTATAAATAGTCCCTGTAAATTCGTAGATGCTCGGGGACCATTGCTCAATCTTCACGATGTCGGAGTCGAGCTTGGATCCTGTTCACTGCAGGCGATATCCGTCGCCTTCATGACTCAATCACTGGAACAGGTAACCTTATCGTTGCATTGAAACAACAATGTCATGTGCTGTATTGTGTCAATCTTCAATGCAACCAAAGAGACATCCAGACTCGCTTGGGCATGAGGGGATCTGCTACCCGCAGCGATATGCATCTTACCCACCCGGACAAGTTACTTCATAAAGGAACAATCTGCGTATTTTCGAGGCCAAAGCTTTTCGGCAGATCATTGAGGGTAGCTTAAAAGGTGGAATAACAGCGAACACTTTACGCAAACTGTCAACGCCACGCGAGATGCATACCAGGTCTGCTTCATCGCCACTGACAGACGCAGGGGTTTTGACCACATGGAACATCTGCAAGCAATCTAGAACACGTTGTCAAACAATCAGGGGTGAACAGTGCATCAGTCGAGGTTGCATTTCTAGTGATGGCAAGGGTAATATGCAAGTAACCCATGTCGATGGAGGCCTACAAAACATTAAAGCCAACAAAGCACGGGCGAAGTAACATAATTATAGACAAATGATAACTACGCAAGTGGAGAGAGCATTAATCATTGCCAAGTCAACGATGACAGAACGCTTTCTGCCAGATTCCTTAGTGACCGTTGATGTAACAGCCCTAGGATCATGACTAGGTATCAATATGTACAAGGCTAGCGGTCTGGACAGGTCTTAGCTTCTAGTGCCAATAGCTTCACCGAGGCGAGGATGGAAATGGGTCACCTCCGCAAAACGCTACAATAGTACGAGGAACCTTGTTTCTCGCGAGCGAACCCGTTCTGTTCAATCGCCCGAAGCTATTAAATTACATGTGATAATGGACCGCGCTCAGGGTAATCTAATGTTTGCTTCTTTTGATAAGCTTTTGGAAATTTCCTCGTCTTCGGTTGAATTGCCGCGTTGAGCTGAAACCTGGGGTAGGATCGGACCAAGCTAACCCGAGTTTTATCAGGCTGATTTGAGTTCTGATGAAGCACAAAAACTCAGGAATAAAGGGGGTTCGTTTGGTTACGGAATGATTCCGTTGCAGAAATCATGCATTTGGCTGACTCGAAGTTGAGTGCCTTCATGAGTGATTATGCTGATCATTTCCATTCTCACATTTAGAGCCAAATCTCGAGATGATCTTCGTCTACAGCCCAACCAATCCTTGGCAAGACAGGGATCGGGCCGTTGGCACATGCCAAGCTGATTGACTGATTCCAAGTGTCAAGGATCTTTTGCTCTAGACTAAACCCGTGAGACGACCTTCCAGAATTGGGGACCTCACCCACGACTTTGAAACTCCGGTCTCTTTTCCTCACCACAAAAAAAGGAGGCTACCGAAGCCCTGCAGTCCCATGCTGATTAGTGCGGTACCTGATATTTCAGCCCAAAACTAAATTACCAACCCAGTGACAGTCCAAGTTACGAGATACTCTAAACAAAACCTGAGCTTGCGCCAATTAATACACTAAAGTTATTAGCCCCTACAGGGAACACAAACCTGTAGGCGATGTGACGCTGTATCTGGAAGAATCCGGATCATCCATGTTTTAACTTGCTTCCAAATTGACGGGACGAACGCAGTGGGGTTACGCTGATCCCTTGAGACGATGACTGTAAGGCCCAGGTTTAAAATAAGAGAACCCCTACATCTCACCCGAAGTCAAATCTGTTAAATATCCCCTGGGGTCCGCACACGCGGGTCGTCCTCCTTGTAAATCGTTTGTCGATCAATATGAAGTGGATTGTGCCTTTTCTGGTGGCCTTTGTGCCCCTGGTAGCGGCAGCGGATGCAACGAAAGAGTTGTTGACCAATCTGCCTGCTTGTGCAGTGAGTTTACCCGTCAATTGGGTTGTCCGTGCTAACATTGTAGGCTCCTTGTTATGAAGATGCCATAAAAAAATCGGATTGCAACTCGACCGATGTGAAATGCGTGTGCTCAACCCAAGTCATCATCCAAACAGCAGAAGCATGCGCCGCCCAAGCATGTCACGTCAGAGATAGTCTGAGTACGTCAAACCCTCCTCTAACATCACCTGCCTCTAACATGGATAGCAACGCTCAACATGACATACACCTACTGCGAAGTCCCCGTGCGAAACAAGACCCCCATCTTCATCAACGTCACAATCGTCCTCGGCGTGATATCCGGCGTCGCAACCGCTCTGCGTCTCTGGTCCAAATTCTTCTTCACCAAGACCGAACTCGGCCTCGACGACCTCTTCATCGTGCTCACACTCTTCATAGGCATGCCCTCCACCGCCATGAACATCCACGGAACCGCCGGGCACGGAGAAGGCCGCGATATCTGGACGCTAGAGTTTGATGACATAACAAAGTTCGGGTTTTACTTTTGGTTGCTAGAGGTATTCTACTTTGCGCAGGTTTCGCTGCTCAAGACGTCGTTGTTGTTCTTTTACTTGAGGATCTTTCCGGGTAATGCGCAAAAGTTGCTTTGGGGGACTATTATTTTCAATAGTGTTTTTGGTGTCTTGTTTATGTTTTTGGCGGCGTTTCAGTGTACGCCTGTGAGCTACTTCTGGTTGAATTGGGATGGAGAGCATAAGGGAACTTGGTATGTTGATAATTGTGATTGTCGGACTTGGCTAACAGTAGTAGCATGAACTCAACTGCCATCGGCTGGGCCAATGCATCTATCAGTGTTGCTGTGGATGTATGGATGCTTGCAGTTCCAATGTGGTATCTCCGAAAACTCAAACTCCATTGGAAAAAGAAGATTGGTGTCGCTGCCATGTTTATCGTCGGAACCTTGTAAGTCATCCGTCAATTTCAATGAGCATAGCTAACTTTTCAGTGTCACCGTCGTGAGCATCATTCGTCTCCAATTCCTTGTCGATCTCGGCTCATCTCACAACCCGACATACGATCAAACCGACATCTCCATCTGGTCAACAGTTGAAATCAACGTCGGCATCATCTGCGCATCCATGCCAGCTCTTCGAGTCATTCTCGTCCGTCTGTTCCCCTCTCTTGGAGGCTCATCCTACGATTCGAGCAAATACAACAACTACGGAGAACATTATGGACGGAAATCACATATTATGAGTCGAAGTCGTGCTCGCGTGGAGTTACCCTCTCATACAGGTGACTCTATACATACGCCTGAGCATGGAGGTATTGAGTTGCAGAGGACGTTTCATGTGCAGTATAGTGAGAATGATGAGCAGAGTCTTGTTAATGGAGAGAGTAAGTTTAACAAGACGCAAGTTACGACACAGATGAGATCTGAAAGTCCGAGCGATAGGTCGTTGTAGAGCGATAGTTGATTGATATCTTTATAACAGAACTAATGAACATATTTTTACATGCTGTGCACTTCAATCCAACTTGAATTCTTGTAAAGCTTAGGACCCAGCGCGTCATTGGGTCAATGCACGCGATCCATCAAATGCACAGACATGTTATGTCTTTGTTAGTTGAGTGAAAGCGATCTTGGAGGGTAACTTATCAGCCCAGCACATTTCGGCGACAAAGGTTATCGTAATTCACAAAGCTGTTCAGATAAACAAAGTCTACAGTTACGCGGATCTTATCCGAGGAGAAGTTTGAAGATTATTCCCTCAAGTTCCTCGAATTTCATTCAATCATGGCTCTGGTGATGTCGTCAACGTTATACGCACAAGCCGCACTTCTGCGACTAGTTTAACGCCACTTTGCATTGTCTTGAGAATAATATCAAATCCAACCTGACTCTGAATCTAAAAGAGCTATTGTTCTTAATACAGCCAATCAACATGCATGAATCCCTGCTGCTTTCTGATCATTCTCAGCTCATGCTTGCAACGGATTGTATCTAAAGGGAACGCTTTCACTTCTGTTTCCACCGAGGACAAGTCTGGAAGTAAACCAAAGAACGAGTAACATTCAAAAAGTCGAAGATAACATGGCCAGCTCTTGCATTGAGGGAGCGGCAATCACCATTCAACCACTATCACAAGTTTCACCGATTGAACATGACAGCGATGTGTTTCGGCAGTTTGAAACTTGCAGAGAATCTGTAAATGGCCATTTGAAGAAGTACTTCGAGTCTATCGGACATGAAAAGAGCCATGAAGACCTTCCTGGGCTTTATGCCAGACCTCTTCAGTCACTGGGCTCAGAAGCAGCTCAAAATGCCCAACTCTCACAAACAAACGCTATAAAAGATCTCGTCAAGCTCGACGACATTCTTGGGCAGATCAAACAACAGGAGCGGCCTTATATCAAGGCTATATCTCCACTCATAGTTGCATGGTATGTATCATGGCCCTGTTAGGTTCATTGCTTACAAGTGTAGGACGGCATTTTGCTTCACCTTGCCATACGTCACCTCGCTAGGCGATCTATATGTCTTTTTAAAGATCGGTACTGTTTTAGGAGCCTTTGCTATCGCGGCTCAGCTGGTTCGCAAGTTTCTGCAGCTGAGAAAGATTACTCCTTTGCAGCACAAGGTGCGACGACTGGTTCGGGCGTTCAAGAATGGCACAATACGGTATAGGGATTCGGAGGAGGTCATGATTTCGTCGTTGAAATAGATTTATGTACGTCTAGGGATTAGTTATCACGAATAATTCGCTTGGATGCCGTCTCATGTGCTCAGATCTTCAGCCCTATGCTGCGCCCCGTACCCTCTTGAATATGACGGCGCAGCTGGCTTGGCAAGTGTATATGCTTTCTTGGCTTCCTGGTGCTTTTTTGGAGACTGTCAACTTCCTCTTCTGGACCGGCTTGTAATTAAACGACTTCCTCATCCATTCAGCAGGACCTTGTGCCGCGACCCTGCATCGTGATCACGATCGATCGGATCCACCGTTAATTAGATACGAGTTAGAAAATTGGGGACAGGGAATCAGTCTCAAAATGTTATTTAAACTCTAGCTATGAAGGATAAACTTATTCCTCAGACTCGTTATCCTTGTCAAGCACATGGTTTGCAGGGCGCTCAGGTACAAGGAAAACGGCAAAGGATGTGGAAGGGAGAGATATGCAGAACATGACAAAGGCGACGATGAGGTTGGTGAGAGATGGCACCTTGGCAGCACCAACACCAAATGCCAAGCATGATCCAAGAGATTCGAAAGACCGGACCAAACCAACAGCGAGAGTCAGCGTTTCTACGTCTTCGAAGAATGTTCCGATGATCCAGTACACAAACATGTAGTGGGATTCGTTCATAAAACTAGCTTATTAGCACTTATTTTCTGACATGTAGATAGATGAAAACTTACCGAAGAAGAACTTGCACGGCGAATCCACGACCGAAGCCAGGGAGGTCCCAATCGAGAGTAACAGCAGGGTTGGCGTTACGATACTCTAGTTCCATAGCAAACTGCCAACCAAACAGAGCAGTCATGGTGACAGCCAAGAACACCCATGTGATTCTAGCAAGCTGAGGTCGGCTAAAGTACTTGAGATCAAAGAACCAACCCCAGAAGATATTGGCGCCAGTAGCAGCAATACCCGAAGTCAAGGACGCCAAAGCACGAGCTCGGACGGAAAAGTAGTTGACGAGATAAATGCCCAGATAAGTGCTGTTCCAGTTGAAACCGACGAGAATAGGAATCAAGAGGAAGAACTGCTTCCGCTTGATGAGAGCGCCCCATCGTCTGCACTGTTCCTTGATGCTCTTGTTGGTTTGGGTGTGAGGCAGCTTGGAGCCATCAGGTCGGATGACTTTGTTGGGAGGTGAGACGAGAAGGGCGAGAGGAAGACCGAGGCATTGAAGAGCAATGAGGACGAGATAAGTGGTGTATCCAACACGACCACGCTTTCCGGACTCAACGTTAAGTGAGAGCTGAATGGAAGAGCCAATGAGTTGACCAAGCTCACGAAGACCAAGCCAAATTCCAGCTACAAGGGTTAGCACAGTAACTTCACGATCAGATCATGCCACTTACTGAACTTTCCACGATCCTTGACATCACCATATCCCAAAGCGATAGCACCCTCCGAAGCCCAAAGCGCAGAAGCACCAATTCCGCAAGTAGCACCACCAAGCAGAACAAACCACTCAACACCATATCTGTTATTAGTGTAAAGCGCTGCAGAATATGGTGCATAGCCAAGGGTACCGATAACAAGAACCCATTTCAGACCAATCTTATTGGCCAGGATACTAAAGATGGAACAACCAAAAACCATGATGCCAAAAGTGAGCGAGTTGGCGCCGTTGACAAGGTATGGTTCCTGCTGACCACCAGCGCCGGTATCTACAATTGTCAGCGATGTAAAGTGAACAGACGGCGAACATACTGTTGAGGGCATTCCAGATTCCTGGCTGGGTGAAGGAGATTAAACCAACGATTATGACATTGAATAAAGGACTGCGATACCATCGTGTAAATCGAGAAACAGGCTTAGATTGTTCGATGCTCTGTTCAGTGACATCCTTGACATCTTTATCGCTTCCCGATTCGATCACAGCGTTGGACGACATTTTGACACACAGACATCCAAACTCAATTCAAAAACAAATTCCAACCCTCACCTCTTATAAACCCCTCTCATATCGCCATTCTATCAAAAGATTTTCATCAATGGAGTATCAATTGTGGATTGGAACAAGGTTAGTGCTCAACTCTTCCGAATCAGGCTAGAATCGCATGTTGCCCGACGATATAGTCAGTGGCCATTTCCACTTTTTGCGATTGTCCGTTCATTTCGTGCTCGACAGGGTCGATGGCGACATGATATCTCTGGTTCTAGTGGTCTGCAAGTAATATACCTTATCGATAACTATGTATGCATAATGTCTATTAGTGAAAACCGTTGAAAGATAGATACAGGCATCCCCGCCTTCGCGAGTCAATATCGGAAGCTTAAATACTGACCAATCATGTATCTTTCCGACGACCTGACTCGAGCTCCAAGTCGGAAACGTCTCCGCCTCTCCAACTAACTTCCCCCATTCCCCCCATTACCCAACTTTGTTTCTCATCACCTCATCGACGCTTCCCATCGTCGGTAACAGAACAACCTCCGACTTTTTGAATCATGGCGGGGCGGAACTCTGACTCTCAGAGCCAGACATCCCCGCTCGAGTCTGGTGATTCGCCGCGTCCAAGACAAGCAGCCTGTCTCGTATGTCGTCGCTCAAAGATCAAATGCGATTGGAAACCTCACCAGGAACGATGCAGGAGATGCATACAGCTTGACTGCGAGTGTGTGCGTCCCGCATATCATCCCGGACGGCAAAAGGGTATTAAAAAGTAAGCTTCCCCTCATGTTGCCTGTTGTCTGTTTAATGCTGACTTGTTAGTAAACGAACGGGGTTGGATAAGGCGCTGTATCAGATTGACCAGGCTGTCAAACGCGCCAGATCAGCGTCGCAGAAGAATCCCGAAGATGATAGGATTCTGAACCATTTGCAGGAATTACTCAGCAATGCGAATACACCTGAACACGCGACTACTCGTGGATACAGTGTCAGCGGCGATGGAGATGAAGATGCGTACTCGGAAGAAGAGGAGGAGCAAGATCCCGTAGCGATGCCTGATTTCATACAGAGAACACAACAGAGCCTTGCTATTGACGATGCAGAGAATCCACTACAGCTTCTTGCGAGGGCATCGTATATTCAACCGTCGCCAGAGTCCCGACATGGTAATTCTCCAATACAGGCGCATACGGCTAGTACGCAGGGTCAAACGGAGGATGAAATTCAAGCATTCTTTGCGCCGGCGCAAGTCCATCTCGATGTTGGGCCTGATGTTGATCCTGTTTCTCTGGGGCTTGTATCTGAGGAGGAGGCAGATAAGCTCTTTAACTTGTGAGTTCGTTACTTCATGTTTGGCGCGTACTAACCGCGTAGTTTTCACCGGAACCTTGCGCATACACGATGGGGTCTTGATCCGAGGATATACACCGTCGAATTCACGCGTTCAAGATCAGCGTTTCTTTACACGTCTATCATGGCTGCCTCTGCACTCTTCATGCCATCAGCAGCAGCCCTCTCAAAACGGTTATCGAATCACGCTAGAACTCTTGCGCATAGGGTCATGGTAAATCGGTATCGATCTGTTGAAATTGTTCTTGCATTCATGGTCAATATTCCATGGATGTTTCCAGGCCAGCATTCAACTGATGACGAGACATGCACTTATATCTCGATCGCCAACACAGTTGCTACCGACTTATCACTTCACAAAAGTCTCATCTCGCCGGAAATGGTCGGTTCAGGGTCTGGCATCGGTCTAGCAAGGGGTGACTGTCTCGACCCAAGAGCTGCTCTCGCAATGGATGGATTCCCTGAAATCGATCCATGGTCAGAAAAAGGAAGACTATTTCTGAGAAACCGCGAACGATGCTGGCTTTCGTTGTTTGTTCTTGAGCGAGGAATGTCTCTGGCCAGAGGTCGACCGTTTTCAGTACCGATGACGAGATCTTTGAAAGATTGCGATATTTGGCATCGTTCTGAATATGCTGATCCTCTTGATGGCCATCTTGTTTCTATGGCGGTGCTGAGAAGGGATCTTGATGCGCTTTTTGCTACTGTTCGGGCCCTTTGCGATGGATCTCAGATGGCGTCTAGTGATGGATCATTAATCGCGCAGTCGTACGTATGCCACCGAAGCCAGTTACGCAGCTAACAGTCGCAGGATTCAAGGGTCGATTGAACGGTTTTTTGATCAGTGGTACACGGAATGGGGAGTATCGATTGGAAAAGGGCCAGGTAAGCTTCATTAGTCCGCGATAAGAATCATGCTGACCACCAGACCGCCGACTTCCTCCTTACGTCGAGATTCTCGTTACACATACCCGGTTATCTATCTACGGCGGCGTGATAAACCATCCAACAGCACCCCTCGAAGTCCGCCGTTTCTTCCACACAGCTGGTCTCTCATCCGCCCTCAACGTCATGCGAGCCGCAATCCAAGGCGAATCCCAACTCCAGTCAATGCCAAACAACACAGCCATCATGATTTCATTCGCAGCCTGCTTCGCCCTCACACTAAGTTCCTACGCAACTGGTGGATCAGCCCTAGCACCAAGTGTCCGCAACCTCATCGACGAAACAGCCACAGTGCTCGAAAGGATCGGAAAGGTCACACGGCATCGCAATGGCCTTTCCATCAAGTACGGGAAATATCTCAAGCAGATCGTGAGAAGAGCGGCGACGGGGGATGGTATATCGGACCCAAGAATGCCAATTGTGAATGAAGCACCTATGACTACCCCAACGTTTTTGGATCAGCAGGCATTATGGCCTGAACCGTTACAGTTCTCGGCAATGTCGGATGATCAGATCGTTCAAGCGCTGAATCAGCCGGGCAACGATTTTGAACCTTCGTTTGGGGGATTATCATGGGAGGACATGACGAATTTCGAATGGCTTTACTGGCCTGAAGTTGGTATATAATTGCTACATAAATCAACAAACAAGTTACTTGCTCAAATCAATCTCACTCAAATCCAGAACGGGGTTCTCATCGGAGGGTCTCCTTCTCAGGTGCACTAATTCCACCTAGCCAATCTATCGACGTAAGCTGTCGAAGCTTCTCCATAAAGACAAAAGTCAAGACAGTATGTGGTCTGAACAGTCAGCTTAACTCAACACGAGATGCGAGGAACGTACGTAAGTCTTAACCAAGCGGGTGTCCAGCCCCTCATGAGGAATCGTGGACCTTCTTCGCGAAGACCAGTGCCTAGGACTTGTGCTAGGCCTTCTTTTCCAGCGCTAGACTGCATTCTACTCTTGAGAACGTCTGCAGGAGCACATAGAGTTGTAGCCATTGTTCCAGCGGCTAAAGATGAAATAGCATGTGTTTTGGTATCATCTCCAAAACCGTTGCCGAGGAGGTATTGTTTGGCGGAGGCGTATCTGAGTTGTTAGTCAAGCCACTCACAGAAGCAGCAAACTTACGTAGCGATCTGAGAGACATCTGCAACTATCAGCAAAGCTCACTCATAAAGCAAAAAAACTCACTCATCAAAGCACTCCTCGCGATATTCGGAGCAATGCCCTTCCAGAACGCCCTCATCCCCTCTTCACTATAAACTCTCGCCAGCGCATCGAAAGCATGAGCATATCCGAATTGCTGCGCAGGAACCTTTGCACCATCTGCACACATGCGAACAAGAACAACTTCAGCTGGATTGCCGACTAAACCAGCTACACCGCCAGCTACACCAGCACAAGCGATGTTCTGCGCGACTGATAGCTTCTTGCCCGTGTATCCTCTCAGTTTATCTGAGAAGTAACTGTGAAAGCCGAAACGGGCGGTTGAGTATGTTCCCTGGCGGAGGATAGAAGCTGATAAGCCGTTCCAGAGTGATGGGATGCCTGATAATTAGTGGGTGGGCGGTATAAAAGGTGGGAGACTTACCATCTCGTGCGGCGAAGCGGTAGAGGACGTTGAGCATGGAGGCATTGCTTTTGAGGACTTGCATGCGACTAACTGGTTAGCTTGGGAGTAGAAATGTTGATTGAGAAACTTGCTATTTCGTTTGGTCCAGAGGGTGGGCTTCACATGTTAGTCAAGCTCTCCATGGTTTCAGAAAACATACTGAAGCAAACAGCCATGCAAGCTGCAGCACCACTACGAACAGTCAGCCATATTCACATCTCTCACGAAAAGACACACCCAAGCCAAAAAGGCTCCTTTTTCTTATCAAAGCCCATTTCAATAATATTTTACTATAATCTACTCCTCCCAATCCCCTTCCATCTCATTGTTTTGTACACTTACACATGCTCTCGGGATCCAAATCTAGCTCCGTCCGCTCATCCATTCTGAACCCCGTAGAAAAAGCGGGGCCATCCCTCGGTCTCCAACTCTGACTCCCGCCCATCATCGTCATTGTTCACAAAAACGTCAATACATCCTCGGCAGAAAAAAACACAATGACAAACGAGAAACAAGCAGACATGTCGAAGCTATCTACGTCGCTCAAAGCGCTCATCAATGCGCCGTTTGCAAAGCCAGGTCCTCGTCCGGCGCCGAAACAAGTGCAGGAGTTGTATGAGGCCATCGCAAATGATGCTGCGATTAGGAACCTCGGCCCAAAGTCGTGGCTAACAGTTTCTGTATGTTCTTGCACAATTGTCGCATCGATTAAATTTAATACTGATAATTTAGGCTGCTGCTACCTTTACGCTTAATTCTCCCGATTCATTACCCGTTCTTCATCGCGTCGCGTCCGCAAAAGATCCCAACTCTGCTGTCCAGAATGCCGAGTTCATCCGAGAAGTCGGCCTCAAATGCATCAGCTTCAACGGCATCCCACGAACGATCAATTCCCTAAATGCATTCCACGCATCGCTCCCCGAAGAAGTAACATCCAAACTCTGTACGAAACCAAGCCGACAACCGACATCGCAAAACATCGACGAGGCGTTAGCGCGCGGTCGCGGGCTATGGGATTCGATCTACAGACCATACGAAGATAAGCTCTTCGAGAAGCTTGCGCTTGCGCATCCCGATTTACCCGTTTATATCCTCAGCAGTCATTACTCTGCTCTTCTCTCCGATCCTCCTGCTACGCAGCGCGATACACTTGCTAGTCTTGGGCGGGTTCATACCTCCATGATTGCTATTTCTTGTCTACGTGCGCAGACTGGTGTTGGACCACAAGTGCTGTCGCATGTGTTTGGATTGAGAAAGGCGCTTGAGGATGGGACTTATAGGAATGATAAGGATGGGGAGAGTGAAGAGGCTGTGCAGTATTTGGCTAGTGATGAGGGTGGGCATTGGATCTTGAATACGGTGGATAAGATTGTTGAGGCCATTGGTGGAAGCAGCTTTGCGCCGGGTAGAGATTCGAAGCTGTGAGAGACAATAGACATATAATTGGATACTTAAGTAATTGAGTTCATGTGATGAACCTATTTGCAACGGTCTGATCTCGGAATGGCTGTAGGTCCAACGGCGAAGCAGCGCGTTGAGGCGCCCGCCACTTCAATTGGCTTCTGAACTATATACAAGAAATAGAGACTCAACCCCATCTAAGTCTGTCCCTGGTAAAGAGCAGGTCCCTTTCCATCAAAGAACGTCTCGTCCAACAGCGACAACAGCACCTTTTGACCAGCCCACTGCTCCTCAGCATTGGGTCGAATCTGCTCAGGTGGAAGAACAAAGCCATTCTCACCAGTATCGCGCTGCTCAATAGTATACGAAAACTTGGCTCCTCCAACACTATAAACATGATCAGGCGCTGCACCAGTGGTAACGTATAGAACAGCACCGCTAGGTCCAAAAGTATACGTCGTGTGATCATCTGTGCTCTCACGAATAGCCTCGCTCACCAACGCAGCAGCCTTGGTCCACTTTCCAAGCTCAGGTGCGTAAAGATCCTCCTTGTACCCGAATGGTGAGAGGATATACTGTCCGTAGCTGTGCCAATCGATGTACAGCGCAATGCCCACGGTGTCGCGGAGCTGACGCACAAACTTATCAAGACCCTGGTTCTCTGGGGTGTCGGCGGGCTTTTCGCCGCGATAGACCTGGGAGCAGGGATCGGTGGAAGCACCGCGCTTGTTGGAGTCCCAGCCGAATTCCCAGTTGCGGTTTATATCGCGACCGTAGCATGATTGGTTGGCTGCTGTGGCGGGAGGAGGTTGACGGTTCTTTCGCCAGAGGCGATCAGCGGTGGTGGAGTAGACCTACCAATTAGTTCAATTGTCAATGTAAAATGTGAGTGCAGAACTTACAAAACCGTCGGGATTAACAAAGGGAAAGATGTAAAAGTCGTATTTGTTGAGATAAGTCTGGACGTCTTCATCACCGCTCTTGAAGCCCTTGACGAGTTGGAGGGTGATGTATTCGAGGGTCTAACGGTCAGCCACGAAAGTCAATGAGATGACAGCAAACTTACAGGGCCAGATATCCATTCACGAGCGTGGACAGTTCCATGGTAAAGCACAGCAGGCTTTCCAGGACCATCATCACCCCAAAGATGAAGCCCATAAATGTTCCTCTTCTGGTATGATTTACCCGACGACACGAGCTTTGAGTTGTTTGGGAACTGCGTCTGTAAGTCACGGAAGTAGTCAATGTGATCCTCATAGTTGTGAAACTCATCGAACCATGAATCATCATCTGCCTGACGTTTCCACTTCTTGCGCGAGACGCTCTCACCCGTGATTGAAGTACCGAGGTTCTCGTGCAGGGTGGTGTAGTCAAGCTTCAGACTCTCAAAAGCGCTGATGTCATTGGGCGCGACGACAATGTCCACGTGTTGGTAGCCATGCTCCCACTCATCGAAAGTCACAGGAGTGAGCTTCTCTTTGATGGCGGATTTGCCGTGGGTGTTTACACGGAAGACTTTATATCCATCATAAGACTTGATCTCCGTCTTGGGCACAGCAATAGCGCCCAAGGCGAGAGTGAGGAGAGAAACGATAGAGTACCTCATGATTGATGCGTGATGATCGAACTACCTGCAGACCAGCACTGCTATATAGATGACCTCCTCATTCTTGGCGACTGCAACATCGGGCAAACTTTTGAGCACCGCAGAACATGATCAGCAAATTAAACAGGACCTTCCCCATCGGCACTGGCGGTCATCTTCGCTATAGCAAGGTATCAATGGCGCAAGAAACCGTTCAACCCGCCCTGCCGATCGTCCCAAATAGACTCGTAACCTTAATCTATTCCCCGCAGCAGGGCCCAACTTTATTCCAAGCCACCAGGGTTCAATGACGAATCTCCAAAAGTTCCACTCACCACACAAAAGTGCAGTACATCATTACACAAAAGTTCATTATCTCTTTCTATGGTATCACTCCATCTGCTTCAAATCATCCACCACCGAAAAGTCCGCATCCGTCTTACTCCTAACCTCATCCACACTAACCCCCGGCGCAAGTTCTGTAAGCGTAAGAGTACCCTGCTCGCGATCTACCTCAAACACACACAAATCCGTGATGATGGTGCTTACTACACGTGCACCTGTTAGTGGTAACGTGCACTGCTGCTTGATCTTTGATGAGCCGTCCTTGGCGCAGTGTTCGGTGGCGACGACGATCTTGGTGTTGTCGGGGTTGGCGACGAGATCCATTGCGCCGCCCATGCCTTTGAAGACTTTGCCGGGGATCATGTAGTTGGCCAAGTCGCCGACTGCACTGACTTGAAGAGCCTGGGATTGTTAGGCAGTGAGATTAAAGGGGTTTCGGGGACTTACGCCGAGGATTGAGACGTCGACGTGACCGCCACGGATCATGCCAAATGACTCGGCGGAGTCAAAGACGGATGCACCGGGGACAAGGGTTACTGTTTCTTTCCCAGCGTTGATGATATCACTAATTTGTTAGCGACGCTTCACACAGGAACGAGTTAACGTACGGATCAACTTCATCCTTTGTAGGATAAGCACCCATTCCAAGAATACCGTTCTCAGACTGGATATGAACCGTCGAATCGGCAGGGAGGAAAGAAACAGCCAGCGTAGGAATACCAACACCCAAATTAACATAGTAACCAGGCTTCAATTCCTTGGACGCTCGCCTAGCGATACGGTTTCGTCGCTCTTGCGCTTCATTCGTAGCTTTGGGTGGTCCATCAGATCCCTCCTCTCTCAACTTGAGGACTTCAATATTCTTCTCGGCTGTAGATGGGACGATTCGGTCGACGAAGATTCCGGGGAGGTCAACATCGTTGGGGTCGATAGCACCAACTTCGACAATGTTTTCGGCTTCGACGATTGTGAGTTTCGCGGCCTTGGCCATGATGGGTCCGAATGCTTTTGTTGCGTATCTGACTTGTCAGCATCAATTGAGGAGTCAGTTGAGCAGACATACCGGAATACACAGTTTCCTTCCTTGTCGGCCTTCCAAGCTCGAATGATAGCGACATCGCCTTCAATCGCTGTCTCCATGAGGAACGTTCGACCGTTGAACTCGCGTGTTTCTCGCTTTCGACCTTTTTCCACAACGGCGCCAGACTTGTCCAATCGCACGGGGATTTCCCCATCCTGCAAAAGCGTGTCTGATTTGTTAGTTTCGCTTTATCAATTGACGGACAACGTACGAGCTGCAGTTGGTGTGAAGAATGCAGGAATACCAGCGCCAGCAGCACGAATGCGCTCAGCTAATGTTCCCTGAGGACAAAGCTCAATAGCCAATTCGCCTGTCAGGTACTTCTTCTCCAACACCTTGTTGTTTCCGAGGTATGATAGGATCAGGCGATCGACTTGACCAGCGCTTGTGAGCGTCGCCAAACCGCCTTTGCCTTCAACGCCAGCATTGTTCGACACAGCAGTCAGCGAATTGAGAGAATCGCGGCCTCTTCTGTTCAACGCTCCAATTAGTGTATCTGCGACACCACAGAGTCCAAAGCCCGAACTCAACAGTGTTGAACCACTCTTGATATCCGCAACCGCAGCATCCGCGTCTTTAAAGAGCTTCGACCCTCCCCGCACCGCCAGCGCAGGTCTTGTTGTGCTGAATTGGCGCGCTGTGAAGCTGCTTCCCCATGTGAAAGGTCTCGCCCGTAGTCTTAGTAGCTTCGACATGATTGCTGTGATGTTTTGTTTGGCGTAGTCATGATTGCGACTTGTGATATGTTTAAAGAAGAGTATCGGGGGTAATTGTGGTTCCGAGGGTGCGGCGATCGGGGGCAGAAGTAGGACCGCAGAGACGTCATTTTCGGCGGGAGAACTGGCACCGATGAGCTTGAGCGGGTCGGACCCTGAATACGGTAGTGAGATCGGGCTTCGGATGTGAGGAGGAATCGATCTGGATGAACGTGATTTTCTCGTCGATTGGAACGCGGCGTTTGGTGTTGAATTCGCGATTGATTGAAGCCACCGGATCATAGTTGATCCCATACAGCCGAAGCGATACAGGGTACTCAGGCAAAAGATGTCTAAAGCATTCTCAGTGCAGTCACCGCGACACACATACTGGAGCTCGACAGACCTCCAGTTCGGTACCTGATTCTTAGTCATAACTCGATTACATGCAGCATCACGGTTAATTGTGGACCATGAAGATCATCAAGTGAAAGTCAATTGTTGTGTTGAACAAGCAGCAATTTGGGTATCAATCTAGTCTAAAGACGCTGACAACTCAAAGCAATTACAATTATTTGTTAATAGGTTCCCGATGGAAGCGGTTAGACTCCCAGCCATCAATCTCATCAACATGAGTCTCGCGAACAAGCTTATAACCACCAATCTTGGGAAGAATGACAGCCCAGATGAGCCAGTAGAAGGCACCAGCAACCAAGATGGCGATACCGACAACGCAGTGGATGTAGTAAGGCATGCTCTTGTACTGGTTCTGGCTGGGGTCGTCGGGGGCGATAAATGGTGCGATCACCAGATACATGTTGCTGAGAAGGAAGAAGATGGTGACGGGGAGGGTCGCCTTGATCGGAGGGTTCCAGTTGTACTTGGCGCCATGGAGGTAGAGATGGACGAGACCACCAGCGACAAAGGTGTTGACGATCGCAAGAGGATAAGAGATAAGACTGATTGATTAGCAACGTTGACAGACAGGGTTGAGGTAAAGACGTACTTGAGGATGAAGTTGTAGGCATCTCCAGGAGGGGGCGCCAGAATGACAATAACGCAGATGACCCAGTGCTCAAAGAGGCCAGCAAGAGGAGCGTTGAAAGGTCGGTTGCTAGCCCAGAGACGAGAGAAGGGCAGAATACCCTCGCGACCGAGTTCCTGGACGAGGCGTCCCTGGGAGAAGATGACACTGAGGACGTTTCCGAAGGCAGACAGAGCCACAAAGACGGACATGGCGCGCTCAGCAGCAGGGCCCATGACATTGCGGAAGAGCGAAGCAGCTACGAGACGCTCAGAGGCAATGATCTCAGCCTTGGAGACGGCGGCGAAGTAGGCGATGTTGACGAGGATGTAGATGACTGAGACCGAAATGATGGCAGTAGGAGCAGCGATCTTGAGGGTTCGCACGGGGTTGCGAGTCTCGCTGAGGGCGTAGTTGGCGTTGCTGTAACCCACAAAACTCCAGATGACGTTGTACAGGGCAGTGACGACACCATAAGCGCTACCGGTAGTACCCTCAAAGGCATTGCTGAAGTTGTTGGGCTTCTCATCAGTCTTGAGATGACCGCCAAGAGCGACAAAACCGCAGATGATCATGATAAAGACGATGAAGAGCTTGATGATACCGAGAGCATTCTGAAGACGAAGACCCCATTTGAGAGCACATCCGTGAATGAGGAACGCAGTCGTGATACAAGCCAAACCAATACCACGCTGATTCCAACGATCAACCTCTGTATTCGCAGCATGCAGGATATACTCTCCAAAGACGACAGAGTTACCAGAAGCCCAGCCCATGAGAAGAATGTACGAAGCGTAGATACCAGTGACGAGGAACTTGGGCTTGCGGTAGATGAACTCGAGATAATTCTTCTCGCCGCCGTTCTTGGGGATACCGGTTCCCCATTCGAGGTAGACGGCTGTACCAGCGGCGGCGATGATGGAGCCAACGACCCAGATGATGAGGGCTAGACCTGGACTGCCAAGGAGAGCGAGGATAGAGCCTGGTGTGGCAAAGATACCGGTTCCAATGACACGGTTGAAGATGAGCATAGAGGCGCTCAGAATGCCGATCTGGCGTTTGTCATCGGCGGCTCGTTGAAGACGGCCTGTAGAATTAGCGACGTTCTTATTGCAGTATTGTCAACATAAACATACCCTCTTCACTGTCTGAACCGACATAGTTCGTCTTGTGAGCCTTGGGCTCAAGACCTTTGAGATCGTCGTTACTCATGATTCCAACTCAATACAAAAACCCAATCTGATGAACCATCTTCCACAAAAGGAGGATCCCCCATCCCCTTTAATACCTCCCTCCCCATAACTTAATCCCCATGGGAAGGCAAAAAATTAGAAAAAGCTTGGGTGATCCACCACTTGCGGACCCAAAAGTCTAGAAGGCCGCCAGAACGACACGATCCTTGAATCGTGCCATTCGGTGAGCCACCAATCACCGCGGGGGTGAAGCTCTTGGTGGGCAGCTAATGTGTCATGAAAATATTTGCTTGGTGTTTTTAGAGCGACTAGGACGATGACGCGATCTGAGGTGATCGCACGCTTATTTCCAGGTAGCCAATTAAGTGCGGGTACGAGGCGTATTTGGTCCACTCTGGGCATGGTTGTGAAAAAGTCTCCCCGGGCATCGCGCCGCTTGTATATGGATCCAGACTCGTGGGACTGCGGCTTGTTGAGGCTCAATTTAGGTCTTTGTTTTAACTACCTTCCAATTTCAGCTGTGGATATTTGTGTATGAGGTATACGATCGGAAGACCGGGCGAGTCTGTATCAGGGATTAGCTGCACTCGATAGAAGTGGTTGCTTGTCAAGAAAATTACATCCCACGCTCATCCCGCCAACTGTAACAGGGAGCACCACCTCGTGTGACTCCCCGAGGCATTGCGTGATGAACACACATACTTCCAAAGATAGTTAAATCAATAATAATAAACTCAATCCCTTTCAGCCTGTTCCTAACCCATAAGGCCGTACTCCCCGAAGATCCCTGCTTCAGCTTAGGCTTGCCACACGGGAGCCACGAAATATCACCATCGTTGCCTCAGACCACGTCAAGTAAGCTGACCTGCCTGATCTACAATAGCCTGAACAAAAGTTCAAGACAATTTTTGTTATTTCTTGGCTTTGTGTAGTGAATTGTCGAGCTATTGGTTTGCTTGTATTGAAGCTAACTTGTTGTTGGATGCTGGCCGATGACGTGCCCAGGCCAAGGGATTGTCCCTTAACTGAATAGTTTGGCTCGCTTTTGCACGCTTCGAACCGGGTTTCATGTGAATTTCTGTTTGGAGGATGAAATATGTCAGATATTGGCTGCCTATTCAGTGTTTGCTTTCCGTGAATATTGTTTGCCAAGATGATCTGGAACTCAGATCATAAGGACGACCATTTGCAATCCAACAACCAAATAGAGTCATCGCCAAAGGAGGAAAATACCGATCATATATCGAGAATCCCACGGTCAGCAGTTGGATAGTGTAAGATTTGCATGATCTCGTGTCCAATATCATACATCTCCCCACTGAAGAGTACGATCGAGAACGACACTACTGTATTCTTGAGACTGCGGGTGGCGTTAGTTTGTCTGGCGGCTATTAACCTAGCATGATCTGCCGGCTACTTAGTCCGACGGCGTCTAAGGTGCTTCTTTACTAGTGGAGGGCTTTTGCAATTCCTTTCGCTGAGTGGTTGCTTGCGTTGATGTCGCTTGACCTTACCCTGCAGCTAAGAGTTATTTTTGACATACCGGAGAGCCCGTCCATATTCTTTTGAGTTAAAGAGTTATATGAATCTTCAAAAGACTAATTATTGACATTTTATTCGGGTTGTGATCGCGTTTATATTACAAAGGCTTTCGGCCAATTCGGGATGTGATCCATGAACGGTAAGCTCGCCATTCCTAGACCACTGCGTAACAACTCTCAAGTTGCACATCAGCGTTAATATTCTCTCATATATTCCTTCTAAAGGAACTAAGACTGAAAGAATTCAAGATTTTGGTAGTATAAACTGATCATCGAACCTTCGTGCCAAGTTTTCAGCGCTTCAGTACATGACCTTACAATCCTTCATTTGGTTTATACACAACTCAATGAAACAGCTATGCTTCTCAAGGAGCACTGAAGACTCTCGTATGCTAGCCAGTATTCATTTCAGAAATTATCAAAAACCTAAGGGCCCATGAGTGGAGTGCTTGGCGGCTTGGCCCTCGAGAAGTTGACAACAAAACTTAGTCAGGAGCATAGCCTGCACTAAGGACAAATGTGATTTGAAGCTATTCACTATCAAGGTTGCTACGAATAAAAAGACGTATCCTGATAATGGTTGGCCCATAAATGACTTTTGTTGGTACTGTAGGCATCATACCAAGAGACAAAGAGCTCATCATGAGCCTTGACATCCGTCTTTCATGCCACATCTATATATGCAGAGGCGGTGTTCTAAACTGTTCAGTCAAACTTCGGTACCTTTCTCGAAGGCTAAGATTGAAGATGGAATGCCATTGGGAAAGGGTTCATTGACATTTGCCAGAGACGAAGCTGACTAGGACGTTTGGTGGGACACATGAATGCCATCATGACACATGGGCAAGACCTCAAGTGCCAACGTTGTAACAACGGCACATATAAACAACCCATATCCTGGGATGGTTCAAATTAATGTAGAGTTCTGGTATGTGGGACCGGTTTGCTGCATATTGGGAAGATACCGGATGAGAAAAGGTAGGATGGTCTGTTGGAGCTTAGTCTCATGATATGAGCATCAGCCACCACCCATCGTCGGTCAGCATAACAGCAGATATGTCGTTCACTCGCGGTGGAAGAGTAGCTAGGAGGTTGGAGAAGGAGTTCTAAGTCACGTCGCACACTGAAAACTGTTTGCACCTTGGTTCCTAAAGCCTGTGTGCGTGCCGAGCATGCCGAAACAGACTATGGACTCCCAATTGATCGCTATGCATCGCCTCATGCCGATTATTGACACCTGCACCATTCACTCAATGCCAGCTATAGAACTGCCAATAAGAACAGGCAACCTTACTAGTTGTAATTGACAGGAACAGTGTGCTGTTGACGATGACGGCATAGTCATGACAAGCGGCATGGCCCGTAGTGGTTCTAATTAGATGCCGATCTCTTCAACGGTCAGTGAATCAGTCACAGGAGCAATTTCTCGGCATAAGAGATAACATTCAGATCAGCTCTTTCACCTTGCAAACTCTCTTTATGTCTTTATCTGCAGCCGCATCAATTGCCGATATACAGTCAGCAAACGTGGTGGCTGATTGTGGCGTCACAGCCCCATATCAACGCGTTGCCGGTCAACGCGCCCACGCTCAGCTCAACTTGCGGCCAGCATCTAACTACAGTGACGCAATACCACAACCGCTGAACACAACTCAACGCGAACAATCGCAAAGTCATCGCGACTATCGTGGTTTTCGCTGCAGAGTCATGGTATCACCAAACAAAGGTATTTCTCCTCATCGCATGTCGCTGCTTCCGCTCACAATCCAGATCCCTACGACTTTCCAGCTTCCCCGTTAAAGACCCGAGACGCTATGACTGCAGAGAGCCCTTCTAAGGAAGATGGCTTGGCCCATCGCGAGAAGCCCGACACCACCAAGGCTTCTCCTGCTTTGAGAACCGGCACTCCTCGTGGAAGTACTCCTCGAGGCGCAACCCCACGAACTTCATCCCGAGTTGGCACACCCAAGGCTGGCACTCCGCGCGGTACCCCCAAAGTCAGCACTCCTAAGACAGAAACCCCCGCGAAGAAATCTGTCCCCGTCGTCTCCGATTCCCCTGCCGAACCCGCCGAAAAGAGCCCTGAGAAGAACGGCGACAAGCTCAATGGTGACGAAGTGAATGGTGTTGAGGTCAACGGCGATGCGCCAAAACCCGCCAATCCCGGTTTTAAGGAAGATGTGGCCATTGACGAGTTCGTTGAGCATCGCGTCGACCCCGACAACTCGACCGTCGACATCAAAGTCAAATGGGAAGGTGGCGAAACCACCTGGGAGTCAGAATGGAGTCTGCAAGAGCAGGTCCCCACGCTCGTCTACAAGTACTGGGAGAAGCTTGGAGGTCGAGAGGAGGCGACCCAGCTGGACGTCTACCACGTCTTCAAGATCCTCAAGTGCATCCCCGCCGCTGGCAGGAAGAAGACCAGCTACCAAGTCCAGTGGGTCGGCTACAAGCAAAACGACTCTACCTGGGAGAACGA
This sequence comes from Fusarium acutatum, assembly GCA_012932015.1. Classification (NCBI taxonomy): domain Eukaryota; kingdom Fungi; phylum Ascomycota; class Sordariomycetes; order Hypocreales; family Nectriaceae; genus Fusarium; species Fusarium acutatum. The sequence goes on along the minus strand of JAADJF010000237.1, from coordinate 15,179 downwards.
AGAGAAGCTGCGATTGATCGCACCGGGCGAGCTGGAGAAGTTTGAGGCTAAGCAGTTGGCTAGCGGCGCTTCTGCTGAGAAGCGCAAGACTGCACGTGGACCTGGACGACCTCGCAAGAAGCCGCGATACGACGACTAAAGGGCATTTGGGGATGGTGGGGATAACAGTTGGCGAAGAGGGTGAAGCAATTGAAGCGATTGTGGACTATTTACACTTTGACAAGGCGCACGCTTCGGCGAAGACAGCCAAAAGGACATGTAGAGAGTATCTGGGCGCACACGATGGATATGTATTTACTGGAACAAAAAACACATTAATCAGTCCTTGTGTCCTCCTCCTTGAGCAGTGGGTAATGTCCGTGATCCTCCTTGAACGACATGAGCGAAAATTGCGCAATCACAAAAACCCAGTACAGGTTGTAGGCCAGCACAGATCCATACGTAGCAGAATTGTTCCACCCGACCACAGCATTCAGAATAGCCCAACCTCCACCGCCGTTGAGCTGAGGATTGCAGCACTGGATTGTCAGTAGGGTTTCACAAGGCTGAGGATGCTACTCACGTTGACGTGCCAGATACTCCGGTCGATATCGTATGATCCAGGACCATCTCCGAGTTCCGCGGCATCACCGCCGACAACCTTGTTCCACTGCTGTTGCTCAAAGAGCCAGATTGCGCGGGAGAATAGACCGGCTGCGACGAGGTAGAGAAGACATGTTGAAGCAACGAGGAAATATTGCAGTTTCGCAGATGAACCGCCCCTGAGATGTTAGACACTTTCATCAATTGATCGACTGACTTACCGGTAGAGGGCATAGCCGACAAGGCCACCCAACATCAATCCCATTATAACGGGGAGAGGAACGGCAGAAGCGGGTGCAGAGAATGAGACGCCCGCGACGAAAACGATGCCCTCGATACCTTCACGAAGAACAGTAATAAAGGGCAACACAAACATGGCGTACTTCTCAAAAAGGTTAATCAACCACGCTCGTTTTCCTTGCGCTGTTACCGGTGTCTCAATCGCCTTTGCCAATTTCACCCTCCATTTATCCTCCATCTTACCAACACGCAACAACGCACCGCCCATGATAGTGATGATGACAGCCGAAATGAGCGAAAACACTCCTTCGTAATAATACTCATGATCAGCCCAAGTATCATTACCAAGAATATAAAATATCCCGATAATTACACCAGAGCCGATGAGACATAACGCAAGACCCAAAGCCGTTCCAAGCCAGACCTAAAGAATTCAGCCATTGTACTCTAAATTGACTCAGTTTAAGTGTTACCTGTGTGCGCAAAGTTTTATAAATGCCAGCATCGCGCTGAGATCCATCCAGCGTCTGTTTCAGAAAGGCCAGGAGCACTGAGACGATGATAGCAGTCTCGAGCGTCTCCCGAAAGACGACGACGAACACGGGCACGGAGAATAAATCGAGCATTTTGGTGATGTTTTTGAAGATGAAGGATCAGAAAGATCAGATAACAGAATTTCCGATAACCGCTGCCAAGCTCGGCCGAGGTCTGAGACTAAAGGGTCACACGATGTCCACAATTGATCGTATGACCGTCGAATCAAACGAAGCTAAGAAAATTCTGTCCAAAGAGAAGCCCTAAATCTTAAATAACCGCGCATAACATGTCATTTTTCTTTTCGTCCGACGTCGGATTATCTGATTGATAAGATCCACTTTCCCCCAATCCCTCTCCAACCTTTGCATCCCCAGTCAACATGAGGATCTTGCAGTTGGTTCTGTTACCGGCGGCTTTAGCTGCGACGGTGTCGTATGACTTTTCTGTTGATTGGGTTCGAGCGAATCCAGATGGTGCGTTTGAGAGGTCCACGATAGGGATTAATGGGGGGTGGCCGATACCGAGGATTGAGGCGAGTGTTGGGGATACGGTTTTAGTTAATGTGAGGAATAATCTGGGGAACCAGTCGACGAGTTTGCATTTTCATGGGCTTTTTATGAATGGTTCGAATCATATGGATGGACCGTCGCAGGTTACGCAGTGTCCTATTCAGCCTGGGGAGTCATTTCTCTACAACTTTACGGTATGTCTCTTATCTCTATACCGACGGTATACTGACTTTGAAGATCACCCAACCGGGCACATATTGGTATCACTCACATACCGAAAGTCAATATCCCGATGGACTTCGAGGACCTCTCATCATTCACGACCCAAAGTCACCTTTCAAAGGAAAATACGATGAAGAACTTGTCATGACTATCTCAGACTGGTATCACGATCAGATGCAGACATTGATTCCTGAGTTTATGAGAAAAGGAAATCCAACTGGTGCAGAGCCTGTACCTCAAGCAGGTCTCATGAACGAGACTCAGGATCTCAAAGTCCCTGTTCAAACAGGCAAGACGTACTTTTTGAGATTGGCGAATATCGGTGCCTTTGCGGGACAATATTTCTGGATTGAGGGACATAACATGACGATTGTGGAGGTTGATGGTGCATACACGAAGCCGGCACAAGCGAATATGGTTTATTTATCTGCTGGTCAACGATGCAGCGTGTTGGTCACAACGAAGGAAGATTCATCTGCCAACTTTCCTATTGTTGCGAGCATGGATACTGTAAGTTTGTCACTCTTTGATTTACATGGCTGACCGTTTAGGATCTCTTTGACGTTCTCCCTGATGATCTCAACTGGAACGTCACAGGATGGCTTGTATACGATGAAGAAAAGCCTCTCCCCAAGTCATCTGTCGTCTACAACTTTGATCCTTATGATGATATGGATCTTGTGCCGTACGATGAAATGGCTAGACTTCCTGAACCCAGCAGAAGTATTGAGCTGGATGTCATCATGGATAACCTTCGAGACGGTGTAAATTACGCCTTCTTCAACAACATCACCTACCGAGCTCCCAAGGTTCCGACACTCTACACTGCGTTGACGAGTGGAAAGCAGGCGACGAATCCTCAGATCTATGGAACGTATACGCATAGCTTTGTGTTGGAGAAGGATGAGATTGTGCAGTTGGTTATTAACAACCGAGATGATGGAAGACATCCGTTTCACTTGCACGGTCATCACTTTCAGGTGCTGTATCGAAGTGATGATGAGGTTGGTGACTTTGATGGATCGGTGGAGTTTGCGGAGACGCCGATGAGACGAGATACAGTCGTTGTGAACGGAAATGGCAATGTGGTGCTGAGATTCAAGGCTGATAACCCAGGTATGTCGTCCGATTGAGTGTTGAACAAAACTGATTGTCAGGTGTTTGGCTTTTCCACTGCCATATCGAATGGCACGTCACGTCCGGGTTGATCGCGACATTCGTTGAAGACCCCCTCGCCCTACAAGCTTCACTGAAACTCCCCCAGAATCATCTCGACGCATGCAAAGCCGGCAACATTCCCACCGTCGGCAATGCAGCAGGAAACACTGATCTCCTCGATCTCTCGGGTGAAAACGTCCCTCCACCTCGTCTTCCAGAAGGGTACGTCCCCCAAGCCCTGACGCAAACACCACTAACAGTCACAGCTTCACGCTCAAAGGCATCCTCGCATTCGCATTTAGTACATTCATGGGTATTTTCGGTATCTATACAGTCGCATCCTACGGAATGAAGAAAGACAAAAAGACACCCGAGACAGCACCTCTCCTCGCGGAAGAAGAGCCGCGACATTAGATTAGACAATAGATCGCTACCAACGCCTCACGCCTGCTCATTTCTTCTTAGGCGGTGCAGCTGGATACTTTGAGACTTCCCTCAGATGATCTGGCGTGCCGAGTGCTTCCATTTCGCCACCACGCTCCTTGGATGCGACTTTGCGACCGCAGTTCTTGCAGAAATGGCTAATGTTTGGCGCGCAGTGACATGCGTATGGGAAAATAACACCAAAAAGAGTCGTGAAGAAAAGAGCGGTTGCGTAAATACTACATCTCAATTAGATGCCTCATGTTCGCCCAATTGAGTAGTAAACGTACTGTGTCATTGAAGAAGCAGATTTCTTAACCTTTGTCTCAGCGCGACGCTGACAAAACGGACAATCCATCATATCAGCCTGATCAGCCAGCAAATGCAACGGCGTAACAGTTTCTCCCAGGGGAACCTGTCGCGCTGGAATGGCCATTGACTGATGCCCCGCGTACTGCTGCTGCGCAAGAGCAGGGTGCTGTAGGATGGGCGGAGATTGTGTACCGTCCCAGTTCAGTGTACTTTCCGGCGCGGGAGAAACAGTCGAGACGGGACGATATTCGCTTGCGGGGGGAGGACTCATTTGCGCTGCTGGGCTGGTTTGCTCGGTGACGACTTCGGGGAGATTTTCGTCGTCGACTTTAGGTTGTCTTGTTCACTTGTCAGCGTCGTGTGAAATTTGGAGGGGGAGGTAGTAGTGTACTCAATTGCGATTTTCTCGTCGCGGGGGGATTCAGCGTTCGCTGTGTATTTTGGAGGCGAGATTACATCCGCGTTTGTTGTTTCTGGCGACACGGTTGACATTTTGACGGGCCGTGAGGAATTGAGGCTGTGATGAAAAAGTTAAGATGAGATTTTGGATTGATGAGACGAGACATAGCTCGCATTCAAGAGTCCGAGGGAAGATTAAACTAAATACGTAAGCTGGGGAGACCCTGGTTCTTAGCTTGATCCTTCCAAGGCGCTTTCGCTTCAGCTGCTGATCCCCGCCACTTTGACTGAAAAACATTTGATTAGCTCTGATCTTCTGTTGCAGTTTCCATTCTCTCTACTTCATGATCATTGCCGATTTGTGGCTTTGAGTAAAGAATTGGGAATCTTGCATCGAGAGTGCCAAGTTTTGGAGACATCGCGAACTTAAAAGGGTCTGGCCCGCCGCTGGATTGGCGATTGGTGGTTTGTTGCAGGGTTGTTGAGGCTTAGTGCTTATCCTGTAGGATGATCACTGAGCTAGCGGAATCCCGTATCCATCGGATGTTATCGACAAGCTCAGTTCTTAATTGACTTTCAACGAAACGTTGATGTTGATTTTATAAGGCAGGGCTGAGTTCATTATATCGATCTCAAACATGCTCGACTACTTCAGACCATATCGATGTTGTCATAATAATCTTTCACTCGGTAGTATACTAAACATTTTGGTTCACGACCTCGTTCGTATGAACATCGGTTGCCTTGGGACTCTTCATATGGCTTTCAGCTCTTAAGGCAGGCCGTGGCCTTCCTGACCAACAGCGTCCATCGGTTGTCACATGGAGATCATTATTAGGACAGTTTTACCCTCTTGTGTAACACACAAGGGAAACCTGACGAAAGGAAATCAAGGACAGATATGCAGATGGACGCATGCTTGAGAATGTGACTCTCTAGTGATGAGACTCTCCGGGTAGAAGGAATAAGCAGCGCAAATAGGCTACAATTTTGCGAGAGGTTTTCACAAGTATTATTGTCTATCAGATTCAATTTCTAATGACCAGTACTAAAATGGAGGGTTAAATAAAAAAGGCCCCCTGTTGGGCTCAGAGTGCGGGTATCTTCAGGATTCTCATTATTTCACAGATACTCACAGCATGGATGAAACTACGCGACTGGAGTTGAAAATGCTCATCTCAGCGACTGGATCGCGAGTATCTGGAAATGCTTCGACTCTGCACTCCGCTGGAGTTGGAGAGTCACTTCGGCAATCTTCACCGTCCTGGAGCAGGAGAGTGGGCTTAGCTGTGCTACTTATTCTCATCCCTAGGCGTCATTGAAATATGGTCCCTAAGTCCTTTGGGAGGTCAAGACGCACTCCGCTCACTGCGTCTCCAGCAAAATCCAGCAATCACAGAAATACCAGCAACATACTATCTTGGCAACAACAGAAGTATGATTCATCAGTCCTACCGGGTTGGAGCGGATGTCTCCGGGCTCTGGTAGAATACTACGGCAACATGGACAGAATTCGACAAGGATATATGTGAGCCAGACAAGCCGTGGTTTGTCACGACCATTATCTCGACGGCGATATTATTCATCTGCGCCATTTCCAACATCGTCATCTGTCAACGCATCAAAGCGCCGGACTTTCTAGATAGCTTGGCTAGGTTGACAAGAGACTCTCCATTTCTGGATGTACCTCAAAATGGAAGTGGAAAGAGTGGCTCAGATCGCTTGGAAATGATCAGGGATGTCAAAGTTCGGATTTCTGATGTCAATCCGGATGAAGAGGTTAGGAAGATTGCTTTGACGATTGAACTAAACGGCCCAAGGCTGAGATGGGAGCGGACCTATGCTTAGTTTCACGTGAGCAGCTGAATTTTACAACATTCTCATTCTTTAATTTTGGAACATCTTGATAATTGGAAGCCGCGTTGAGGAACTTACCTAAAGACTGTATGCTTCCTTGATGTTGTTGACGGCGCTGAAGACTCGTTAAAGCATAGACGCGTGTTATCGACAGGTGAGACGTGTGCCTAGGAGCTTGTAATCACCACACAGAGCTTAGAAACACGGAGGAGATAGCGAATGACTTGACCCCATCACTAAACTGACATTGCGCATCATTGACAAGCAAACTATGTGCGGTATGTCCACAACCAAAGTTCCTGGCTAAAGCAAAAACATCAGTGAGACATGCATACGGCCCGCTCCATCCGCCTGTCAATTTCCTGGAAAAGCTACCGACAGCTTCAGATCGCTCAAATTCTCTGCTTATTGGAGCCCGCTCGAATGCGCGACCTACATTGCATTCACAGCATGTCCGTTGCTCCAGAAGAGGCAGCTCAGTCGTAACCGAGCCTTGGTGAGTGCGACAAGAGGGAAGAGATAAGGGGAGTAGCCCAATGGCATTGTTTCCAGATGGACTTCACATGAAGAGGCGGAAGCAAATGCTGCAGCCTCAAGTCAAGCCCAGGCTTGGTTCTTTACCTAAAGTGGCCCCTAGACCAGCTGCAGGTTTCGACCTTGATGAGAAAACAATTACCAACCAATCGCCTCCGGTTCAGTAGATGCAAAACACATTCAGCTCCTATTGACCGAGGAGGGGCTTCGACGCACGAACGCGGGGTTGTGAGACATGATAGACTTGCCGAAGTTGAATTGACGAATAATTTGACAGCACATTATTGTGTTGCGCAAGCAATTGCTTCTGATGTTGCCAAGAGAGGGGCAAAGGACCGATTGAAGTCAGTAGATGGAAAGGAAAGAGGAATAAGTGAACAGGCACTGTTGAAGTTGGAAGAGCCGAGTAGAAAATGAGAGCAAGGCAGATGTGTATAAATGCCCCAGCCCTCATGTCGACAGTCTACCAGATTCATCTTCATCAACAACTTCACATTCAACACCTTACTCAAGAAACTACCATCATGCCTTCTGGTCTTCCCACTGCCCCCGATACTGAGATCGGCTTCCAGCCACCTCCTCCCACCAAGGGCCCCCTCGACAAGATTCGCAAAGGTCTTGTCGGTATCATCCCCCTGCCTGAACTTGGCGAGAAGCCAGTCATCTACAACCCCATCATCATCGTTCTCACAGGCTACCTTGAGACCGTCAAGCCTGGTGCTCTCAATGAAGCTGTCCACTCTGCATACCAGCAGATCCCCCAGTTCATGGACAAGCTGCACATCAGTGATGCTAGATCCTTTTTGGACTTTGCCAATGATCTGCTTAAATGGGTGCCTCATGAGAACTATGAGGGAAAGGATATCTATGATATCCTCTGCATGTTCTACTTTATCATCGACCAACCTCCTCTGGCGAACTTGCAGACTTCCATCTCGCCTGATCAGGTCGGTCAGCCGCTCACCTGGCTGTCCTCATGGATAGTCGTATATGCGCAGCTTATTGGACTGTTCATGGATTCCCCTGCCTCACTTACAAAAGAGTCTCTTGACAGTTTCAGCCAAAAGAACTCCCCGAAGTACAACTATGACGAAGCTTTGGTCCCAGAGGGTGGTTTCCGTACCTTTAACCAATTCTTCTCTCGCCATCTCAAGCCTGGCATGCGACCTATTGCAGAGCCAGAGAACGACCGTGTCATTGTTTACCCAGCCGACTGCACGTACGACAATTCGGTTGCTAACCAGAACATTGTCAACATTGAGTCTGATGGAGTGATCATGATCAAGAATCTCCCCTGGACTATCTCCTCGCTTCTTCAGGGAAGTGAGTACGCGGATGAGTTCCATGGTGGTATCTGGATGCATGCCTTCCTCAACACCTTCAACTATCACCGTCAACATGCACCTGTTGCTGGCGAGGTTCTTGAGGCTAAGAATATTCAGGGTGCTGCGTACATGGAGGTCAACTCCAAATGTGAACCTATGCGTGTTATGTGCGGCCCAGACGCTCCTGATACACCTGGATATCAGTTCTTGCAGACCCGCGGCATGATCATCATCGACAATCCCGTCTTGGGCAAGGTCGCTGTTCTTCCTATCGGTATGGCACAGGTTTCATCCGTCAAGATAACGATTCAGAAGGGTGACAGAGTGGAGAAGGGACAGGAGATTTCGTACTTCCAGTTTGGAGGATCCGATGTCATTTGTGTGTTCCAGCCCAAGGCGGGGCTGATGGTTGAGGACTTCGTTGCTTCGACTAACAACACGTACTCCAAGTACGGTACTATCTTGGCAAGAGCTCCTCAAAAGTAAAAAGAGGCTTTCACTGTGCAGTTAGGGTGCTCTTATGGTTAAGGTCATAGCTACTTAGCCAAATAAACGAAACTGGCATTGACCTTCCTGCAATCGCGTGATGTTGAGAGCACCTGAAATGAGGCCTGCTCTTCTGAGACAATACATGCATTTATGGCCTATTTAAGCCCAATGGCAGATTTCAATTAACCCCCAACGCTTTGTGACTGCAGATCTGGTTCCATATTTTCTTAGGAGGCTATACCCCTGCGAAATAGTCCATGGGCATTGAACAGGTAGGTGTTGCAGACAGCGTCACTCAATATGCATAAATCCCGACATTAACATAAGGAGGAGATATGTTCAGAAACAGCGAAATTAGAACATTTTGATGCCTTGAATATTTCAGTACATTCGGGACAGTTTTAGCACGTTGTTGGGCACCTGGCTATGATTTCTCGTCCCCGTGCCGATGTCTCTGCACCCCCGCACTCAAGCATCTTGCAAGACCTAAATGATCTCGAAAAGGAAACTCGTGCGTTACAGACAGGCTGTTGCTGTGATCTTTCCCTGAAATGAGTTCTTGTGGCTAGCTGAAGACCACTAGTCTCCTGCAACTGAGTGGGTTGTCTTGGATGACGAATTCAACAGCTGCGATAGGCGGTTTGGCCGTATATCAACTAATATATCAACTTGTTGAGGTCAAAGCGGGATTCGACGAACAATTATTTATACAGAGAAGTTCCTTCACTAAGAAAAAAGAAGTCTCCTAATCAATTCAATCTTGAGATTCATCATCACTTGCTCACCATGGCCGATCCGTCCCACTTCGCTGATCCCTTTTGGGAACCCCAGGATCAGATCCCTGTTGAACTCGACGCTCAACCCCAAATCAGCCCCTTCAAACCCGCCAATCTTCTACACTCAATCTCGTCTTCCTGGGAGACTACCCCCGTCGGAATTAACTTTGCCGTGGGAGGTCTTGGTACCATTTCCGCCAAAGCTGATTCCCCCGAAGAAAGTGTTACATTTACCATTCGTCCCGAAAAGCGAAAGGAACAGCCAACCCTGAAGCTTGAAATCACAAAGAATGACTGCGTTCTGTCAAAGAAGAATAAAGATGCTGATAAGTTTGTCGCGTATAAAGAAAAACTCACGTTTGAACCCGGCGAGGAGAGAAACAAGTTTTATGACGTTGTCATGTTTCCGAAAGGAAAAGCTTCAGCTTTGCTTGACACGTTGACTGAGAAGGCTACTTACTGGATCTCGGTTGACAGAAGCAACGCTCGCATCCGGTATGGCCAATCTTTAGTTAACAACTCCATGACTTTTATGGAGATCCAGTTTGAGAAGGAGAAAGCTGCCTGATGGATAGTCTCGCTTCCACCGAAGTTGAGCAGGATGGTTCTCCCATTTCGAACGAAGACATCAAGTACAAGCCGCAGCCTGTCACTGTTGATCTTCCGCCTGTGGTTATCCCCGAGTCGGAGATGACGCTCGAAATACTCGAGAAAATGACAGCCATGACGTTTGCCAACTTGCCCAAGGCCTGTCAGAAGCTGTACCATAATATTTCCGGGGCCAAAATTACAGCGAGACCGGATTCGTTCCCGAAGCTCCCTGAAGCCATCGATGAGAGCTGCAGGGATGAGAAGAAGTACTGTGGTGCCATCCTTAAGGTAAAGAACACTTTTAAAGATCCAACTGAGACCTATCTTCGTATCACAGTTGGTGATAACCTGGTATGTTCTCCCTGCTTAATCTCGAGTGCAACTGACGCCAACAGGCCGATTCACCCGGCATTCCCTACGTAATGGAGATCTGGCCCCCAAAGCACAAGTCACCCATTCATCAACATGAGGATGCCTCAGCAGTCATCAGAGTCCTCTACGGACAGATCCAAGTATCTTGGTTTGACAAGGTCGAGGAAGGAAGCCCGTCACAACTGATTGGTAACCCGGTGAATCTTGAAGAAGGCAAAGTCACTTGGTTGGGTAAGGACCAGTACCAGGTCCACCAACTGGAGAACACCTCGGACAGTGTTTGCATCACTCTTCAGTGCTATCAGTTCGATGACGATGATAGGATTCATGATGAAGCATTTTATTGGAAGGATAAGGATGGGCATAGGAACAAGTTCATTCCGAATAGCGATAGTGCGTATGGACTGTTCGTGCAAAAGGTTCATGAGGAGTGGAAGAAATCACACCCAGCTTAGCATTTAGAAGTATAGACATCTTCACTATATACAAAACCGCCTACAATCTCTGCTCCCCCTGCTCTGTGAATATTGGTGCCTGCCATCACGACAGCCCCCCATATTCCTGTTCACTAAATGATCTTGTTGCGGAAGTCTTGAAAAGAGTCATCTGGTGCATCGCCTTGTTTGCCTGGAGTCGTGACATGTTGCAGAGCAGCCATGTGGCAAGCGAGTAAGGCGCTAGTCTCGGTGGAAGCCAAAGTGTTGAGTGTAAAATTCTTCTTGTCCGCCTCCCTTGCATTCCAAGTCAAAGTCAGGTCAAAGCGGGCATAGATACGGTATCTATCCCCATCAACCTTCTTCAAAAGATAGTCGGAGAAGTAGGCGCGGGAGATTCCCTGGTCATCTCCCAGCTCAGTCTTCATGTTAACCAGACCGTCCGGAGCATCTTGGTATAGGGCTTTCTCTCTCTCACTTCCTGGGGTTTTTCCCATCAGAACGCTCGGAGGGTCCAGGATGGCTGTTATTTTATGGGCATCTGACTTAGCGAATTCATACGTGTCGGCGAAGAAACCCTTTTTAAGGGCAGAGTCAACTCCCCAGCAGGTGTTCCAGTTAGACGCTCCAGTTCCATTGGCGAAGTCTGTGACCTCTCCCGTAGCGTTTACTAACTGGTATGCGGGAGTCACTGCTTTGTTGACTAGATTGCCGGTTTTGGCAACATTATTGACAACAAGCTGTCGTGTGATGAACTGGAGCCAGTAGAAGTCATTGTACTTTGCGTCGTCCTGGAGAACTAGGGTGAAGCCGCCAAAGTCGTTGGAGGTCGTCTTGATCTTGCTGGCCAAGATGGCAGTGCCAGTTCCATCAATACCATTTAGTCGAGCGTTAATTGCATTTTCTGCTGGAAGTGGGTTTGAAACGTTCTGAGTGACAAGTTCTGCAAGCTTGTCTGCATAAAGATCTGTGCGATCAATACCCGTGGGCCGGGCCATGGCTGTTTCTTGATTATATGTAGGAGTGGGTTGGTTGGCAAGTGGGTTTGCTGAAGGCGCTCAGTTGAGGATTGACTGCGTTGGTTTGGGCAAAGATAAATGAACTCTCTGGAACTGAGCCTCTATTTAACCTTCCTTGGATAAAGACTGAAAGCATGTGATGATTTGCAGTCACATTTCTTCAGCTATGCAGCTTCGCCGCCACCATTCAATAGCTGCCAGAGCCGAAAGCTGAGTAACCAATAATCAACGTTCAAAGTTGTTAAAATGCCACTCTGGGGCTTACTTCAGCGGGGAAAACGAATCACGAGAGCCTCCTGATTGCCTAAAAAGACCAATGCCTGATCACATTTATAACACTATTTGCCTAAGCGGCGTTCCGAAAATGATGACCAATTTGAGTTGTCATTCGACTAAAAACCTCCACGGGTGATCTCTTCGATGGAAATGAGGAGAGTAAGCGGTAACATGGGAAGGCTGTGAGACTCTGTCCTGCTGATTTCTTTCATTCTGGTGGTTAGGAAAGGGCCGAGACAGTACTCTAGACATGCCGCAACAGGTCCCTTCTTTTGCCGTGGTCGGGTGCTCATATCACTCGTGCTCAAAAGAGTTTTAATGGTTGGCATCACGACTACGTTTCAACCTTTTCCGATAGGATAGTCACTCAGTTGGAACATCATGGTGGTCACTGAAGCTAGAGGCTCAAGGCTTGGCCTGGTCAAAAACTGTGTTTGTTAGTGACTATGCCAGCCTCTGGAACTAAATAGAGACGTTGGGATTCAAGAAGCATTCAGCCAGCATATCATCAATTATTTGAACTCGTCTCCTCACAAGGGGTATTTCAATAGAGACAGAACCACTGTCAAAATCTAATGGTAAAAGATGGAACCTAGGCTTTATGTAACGGTGGCAGATTTAAGGGTTACAACGAGAAGGTGACTGATAATAACCTCTTGAGATACCCTGAGAGCTACAAAAAGAAAAGCAAGAAGACACAGCTGTTCTCAGACTTTTTCACATAGGGTCTTGTGGTCTGCATCATGCTTCGTGATTCTTGGCTACGTAGTTCGAGCGGACTTGGCATGTACAGATCTTCCTACTGCTTCACAGTCTCATAAGCAGAGGGATCAACTGCAATAGGTATATCTATAGTGAGGTATAAGCCTTTCGAGACTCCCATAGCCGCTGTAGAATTTATCTTGCTTGTCGTCTATAGTGATTGGGTGATCAAATCGGATTCTGCGATCGCGCATGAAGCAGCGTCAAAGATGACGCAAACAGAGACTAAAAGGTGCCTTAAAACGTGGTCATTCGTGGCCCAGTCGTCATCGAGAAGTATATGACTAGAACTTACACCAATCATCCGTTTCGGACCTCGGCTGTGCATGAAATAAATTTCAAGTTATAAAACACTTGTTAGATTCGCATGCTTGTGGTGCGACCGGAATCGTAAGTCGGCAGTTGTATTTGAGGGTAGCGTCCACGGTCGTGGCAGGCTGATATTGGAGGCTTGTGATACAGGATTTCGCATGTTTCATTCAGCATACCTTGAAGTGTTCTCCTTGTAAACATGTACATGGTCTACCTCCCAGAATCTTACTTCAGCTCTTCCATGCGCTTCAAATTAATTGGAAGATGTACCTTTTTGGCACGGGTTGAAAGCGCACACATTGTCCCGAAACATCCCATTTCATTGGCGGCTAAATGCATGACTAGTTTAGATTATGATGCGCCATGGGTTGGTAAAAGACCGTTTATTGGCTGTTTCAAAGTAAGAAAACCGCTGTTAGAAAACTTTCATACGACGTCAAATCAGGCTGCCGGCTAGGGTATATTACAGCTCACCGTTCCCGCGAGTGAAATTTAGGTGTCAATAGCGAGCAACCCCCCCCAATTTCCTTTCTTTTGATCCCAAGTTTCATTATAGTCTTCACAGCAGAGACTCGTACAACCTATTCATTTCGTTGCATCTGCCCGAAAGAACATTATTGTACTTATTACAGGATGACCACAATGTCCACTATGACAACACAAAAACCTCGCAAGTTACTATTGAGGCGCTTCCCTAGGCAACTGGCCCAACCAAGCCTCGTTGGGATGAAACGGGGCAGAGCCGGTCGGTCAATATCTGCTCCTGATCGACATTGTAGAAGCCCAGGATGCCACCAAGCTATATCTCTTTCATTGAGGAGAGAACATTGCTCAAGTGATGAGGACGATGAAACCACTAGCGCGGACGAAGAGATTGCCGCTCAACGCAACAGGCTTCTCGGTAATCAGTTGTCTCTAGCACAGACAAAAGATTTGCAACAGCTCTTAAGAGACAAATTCACCTCCTGGAGCGATGGGGTAGAATACACTGCGCCACAAGAAGCCAATTTTCCTCCACGAAAGCGGTTCAAGGCATTACAGCGGGAGTCAGGTCTTCCACGAGCGGAGGAAGAGGAGGATAACGAAGAAGAATTCGTTGTGATCTCTGGCCCAGAATGCAAAAAGGCTTTCTTTCATCTTGCTTGCCCTTTCTTCATCCATGCGCCTGAGAAATATCAGAAATGTCTTTTCGAAAATGACTTCAACTCTATCGAGACATTAATCAGCCATCTCTTGCGGCATCATAACAGGCCGCTATATTGTCCAACATGCCGAAAGACCTTCGAAACACTGATTGATCGCGATGATCATGCCTTGGAGAATAGTTGCAAGATGGACAATCAAGAGAAGCTGGAGGGGCTCACCGAATGTCAAAAAGCCAAGTTGATCAAGAAGGATCGGTATTATCTAGGCGAAGTAAGACGATGGCGTTGCATTTGGTCCACAGTCTTCCCAGACTCGGAGCAGCCTCAATCCCCATACCTAGACGATGGCAATGGGCTAAAAGCCTCTATGGTAAGGGATTTCTGGGCTGCCGGCGGTCAAAGGGTTGTCTCTGACTTTCTCACCGTGAAGGACATATCTACTGATGAGAACAGCGCAATATACAAGACCATTTGTCACACTGTATTAGAGGGCTTGATGGATTGGGTTTTAAAACATAATAGCTGCTCAAGCTCTCTGACGTCTGATGGATAAACCTGTATGAAAGAATGCGGCAGGGGTATGGGAGATTGGTGTTACGCATTCAATATGTCACATTGTGAACTTGTTCCGTATACTCATTGTGGAGTTTGCTAGATTTTCTTTTATGTTGGTTTGCCTTCTAAGATAAATTCCATATAGTGCTTATAGTGCCTGCCATTCTGCAGCAAGATTCTGTGACCTTTATCAGCTCTCCATCCACATGGTAACACATCTGGGGCGGACCGTAAATTTCTTCCCTTAGATGCTTACTGAGACTTCTATAAGTAACAATAAATTTAACAGGGAAGAGCTATGAATATAATATGAGGAACATAAGTAAGAGTTATACTATACTGATATATAC